>JAUYWG010000056.1:15119828-15140215 GCA_034779775.1 Enteromius afrohamiltoni
TTTTTTAACATGGTACAATATATCAAGTCACAATTTTATTTGTCTTTTTTTTGTGCTTTTCATATGAATTCATCTGAATCTGGGATCTTAGATACATTTTTGTTAATGCTTGTACACTGTAAAAAAAAAAAAATCGTAAAATTTACGGTAAAAATCTGGAAGCTGTGGTTTCCAGAATAAAACCGTGAAAAATACAGTAACAATATTTTTTGTTCTATGTTAAATTTACAGTTAAATACCGTCATTTCGAATAATAAACCATAATAACTGATATAATGTTAACATAGCAACCTATTAAAGTACTGGAATCTGTTGCCTTTGAAATACACTGATAACTACCAAATGTAACATACAACCCTGATAAACATAACTGATACAAAAACACTAAGAAGAAACATTGTTATTTCAAAGAAAAAGTATCAAATTCAAACTAAATTTAAAATGCAATGCAGGGAATTCTGAAAATGTCAGTTTACTGTAAATTTAACGGGTTTTTACCGTAGCATTTTTACAGTTAAAAGCACGGTTATTTTTCACAGTGTACCATGTTGGGTCACCACATTAATGTCTTACAGAATAAAGTGAATGAAAGGCAACAAACGTGGCTTTCATCCAAAAACTGCATCTCCTCTATTCTACACTGCATCTCATTGGCTACAGCAAATACACACGTGCCATCTCTTTATGAGTTCTTTATGAAAACCAAAAGTCTTAAATGCTTTATCAAGGCACGGCTGTCCAAATCAGTTATAAGTTAACCAAATAAACAGTGACAATTAGATTAATAATGCATATTGTTTGTGAATGTTTCGGCTTTGAGTGATGTTTGGGAGGATGGTAATTTATTGAAAGTAAATTCATGTAATTGTGCTGGAAAGCTTGATGAGGCAAAAGAAGGTGTCAGCATGGTTTCCATCACCACCAGAAGAAAAAAAATCATTAAAGAGAGAAACGAATGCACTTCAAAGCATCGCAGAGAACAAACATTTATGAATGTGTATCATTTAGAGAGAGAGAGTTCGGATTCACAGGACTTGCATGAATGGAACATCACAAATCAGCTTTGTTGTGTTTTATTTTTGATATTTGTGTCTAACGGGACGTAAACAACTATTCTGTTTATCAAAACAGTCAACTCGAATCTAATTCTCAAAACTAGAAAAAGAATAGCTAAATGTATTTGTCAGCGTTTGGACATATTGACTGAACTGGAGGCTGCATGAATATCCAAAATGCTAGACATTTGTATTTATTTTTCAGCCTTCTAATGAAGTTGGAATGTCGTTTAAATATTTTGTACATGGTCTTGATACTGATGCCGTTAAAATACTGTGCATGATGAGCATATTATTTGAAATACAGTATATATTGAAAAACGAAGTGGAGTTTATCTGTCTTGCACTAATAGTGGATTTTATGTATTCAAAGAAAAGTGATGCTTGTGTCTCACTTTGTGGTTGGAGCTGTGAAAAGTTTATTTAAAAAAAAAAATTGCATTCAAAATTCTGTCATCATTTACACATCAGTGTTGAGAGATCAAATCAAATCAAAGAACCTACGATATGTTTCTATATACAGACCATTTCTACAGTAAATGAAAGATTATTGGACTACGTTTTACAAGAAAATGCTATTCCTACTTGTTTGTGACTAGTATTACTGAGCAGTGTTCAATGAATATTCTACCTAACGTCTCTTTTGTTCTTCAAAAATTAGTGTAGTCTATTTCATGTATTTAACAGGGAAAATGCAGCTATAAAGCTGATTTGTATCTGCAGTCCCTGGGCAGATGTTGTTACAAAATTACAATATTCAGTTACAAAAAATATAATATGTACAACACATACAATATCACATCATACTCCATAAAAGAAAAGAAACATCAGGTCGATGAACACATATTTGGTTGTCTTTACGCCACACTTTAAGCATAGTAAAATAAATAAAATAAAAATGGTTGTACACTCTCTGATATAAACAGGTATTAGATTCCATCTTTCTGTTACTCTAACAAAAAAGTCTTATGGTCCCGATTACTGATGACCTAGTCTGCCAAATATAGTCCTTACAGAAAGTCACAGTGGTGCAAGATCATGACATAGTTTATACATAAAACACACATTAGCAAAAAATTATTATAGAATTTTTCGTAGCCTATATAATGGTTTTAACCATCATGCATGAAGAGTTTAGCAGCCGCCACAGGTAACTGGTGCCTAATATTCCTGAAGATCATTAAACTTGCTCTAGCACTTTTAGAGATCTTTTTAGCATGTTTTTCTTTTTTAAATATTAGAGTTAGAATCCATAATCATTGCCAAATATTTAAAATGCTCAACAATATTTTTTTACCTCTATCTTTAGTAGGGATGCACCGAAATGAAATTCTTGTCCGACGCCGAAGCTGAATAATAATGAAATGCTTGGCCGAAGGCTGAATACCGGAATTTTTTTTCATTTATTTTGACAATTTTTTCACCATTACAATAATGAAATAGTAAAAATATATAATAAATCAGAAATATATAATAAATCAAATAACAAAAATGCAATTTAAAAATATTTATTTAACACTGAACATGTTTAAAATATTTTTTAAAAGCACAATACAACTTAAAATAAATAAATTAGTAAAATAAAAAAAACATTTTTTTTATACTTTCCTTTTCGCTGCTGCTGTTACGCCGTGTCTTTCTCGTACTCTGCATGATGTTCGGGGTGTCTTGATTTTAAGTGATAAATTAAACTTGAAGTGCTGTAAGTTTTTGCAGATGCACCCCCTCTGGACAATTCAGCAGAACAGTGTCTGCAAACGAACGTTTTTGCCTCGTTCTCTGACACTTTAAAGTGCTTCCACACTGCTGACATGTTTGCTGCATAAAGCGCGCGCCTTTCACTTTACGCGGGTTACTATTTGATCGCGCCATTAAAAACATCATTGTTCTGCAAAAATGTATTCGACATTTTTACTTATTATTTCGGTTGCCGAACATTCGATGCATCCCTAATCTTTGGCTAACATATCTGGACTGCACTTATCAACTCTTTGGATCAAAACTAGACATTCTCAGTTTTACTCCCATTAAGAGCAAGGCAAGAATGACATATGAGCAGTGGGTTTGATAGCAGATAAGTACATAAGTATAAATAATTGCATACATCTGAACCTGGACCTCTGGACAAACTGTAGGCAGATCATTAATATATAAGCTAAACAAAATTGGTCCGACGACCGACCCCTGTGGGACTCCAATATTACAGTCAAGAAATGTTGAGCTTTGTTTTGTTTCATTATATCCTTGAATAAATATCCAGCTTTGTTTTTGAGTTATGTCTGTGAAATAATCAGTGCTTAATAATTATTTTATCATCTAATTAGAATTTTCAGGGCCAGTCAGTTTTTGACTGCAGAACCCCACCCTTAAGCGGCACATGAAAACAAACCGAATTGCGATTGGTCGCCTTACATGTCTGGCTCTGTGAGACTCTAGCAGAGATGGGCCGGCCTCCCCCTCCCTGCCTCCAGCTCCTCACCGCAGACCTCAATCGATGCGTCCAGTGGCAGGGACGGCTCCGCTCCTCTTTACGGTCCGCTCCCAGGGCACTTTTTAAGCCACCGCCACGGCCAGCAGCTTTCAGCGGTTCCACACCAAAACCACTATTTACTGTAATGAAATCAGAGCGGGACTCTATGGATCGTCTGGACCTTCCTGCCTCGTCTGATTCAGCAGTCTCCTGTTCTCCCTTCTTTATCTTCTATCCCCAAGGCCACATTCGCAACCAATAGCGTCCCATCAAAGCAAACCTGCTTTGATCCGTGATTAAACGGGCACGTGTAGCGAGCTGCCAGGCCTCCGCCGGCTCCATTCATGAAACACAGTTTGTCGCTTTGACTGACAGCTCTCCTGCCAGGAGCTTCTGATCGGCGTCTGATGAGACAGGACGTTGATTGACAGGTCGTGAGGTTGCTCCTTGTGTGACTGCCTATAACGTTTCACTTCCTTGTTCCCCTTCTCTTTCTCTCTGCCTTTCTTTCTCACTTCCTGTCTCTCTGCTGTCAGAAACGTCATTCGTCTGTCAGCTTGGCTTTTCCTGGCAGTAAATGGAGTTGAGAACGTCTTTTTTTTTTGAGGGCGGCTCAGTGAAAGCAACGTTAAATACGGACAAATCTGCAAACAAACTGCTGCAAGGAATTGGCTGTTTTTTCTTTGCTTTCTTTCTCCTTTCTTCCTGAGCCTTTCAAAATAAATGTTTTTAAGAAAAGTGTCATGCTGAATGTGACAATTGACTCGGAGTAGGCACCATATGGTCTATGTTTGATAAACATGCATTATTACGCTGATTGCCTGTGTCAGACATTAATTTACATTTGTTGTATTAAAAAACGAATTACCCTGGGTTAGATCAAAGCTGCGAGATTAAGAGAGGTGCTCTGTAATTGTGGCTGTGATCGAGGTGCAGAAGTGACTTGCAAAAGCCTGTTTGCTCCAATTTGGCTTTAAAACATTTACTACGTTTTTTTGATTGAAGCAGTGCCTCTTAATAAACTTTCAAAAGTCATTTTAATTTGACTTTTTTTATTCAGACATTATAACTTTATTCAGGCAGGTAATTTATTTATCCTTTTTTGCATTTATAACTAAATACTGTAGCTCTAAATCATACCTGATTTGTAATATGCACAAAACGTGTATTAGTTTTATTAATAATTATTATATTAACACTTTATTTAATTTTCTGTACTTTTGGGGTATCCAAAGTCAGTATATAAGTTTGTTGCACATAAAAGTATGAATATACTTAAGATACATTTTTTTAACGCAATTAAGAACATAATATCGATTTAGAAAGGTATCAGATAACTTGTTAAATTAAAGATATTTTATTTAAGATTAATAATTAATGCAGTAATGCTAATGTTAACCCTATATACATGTATATACATACGTTTGCTCAAAAGTACATCAATTTATTGTCATTTTATGAAATATTATTCCAATTCAAAGTAAATGTATTCTATTTCAGCATATTTAAAGCTGTAATTTATTCCTGTGATGTCAAAGCTTAATTCTCAACATTGCTCCAGTCTTCAGTGATCCTACAGAAATCATTTTAATATACCGATATCTAATGCTCTTAATATTTTTTTGAGAACTGTGGTAGTTTTTTAAGGTTACTTTGATGATATGTTTTTGCAACTTTTTATTAATTTTTTGTTTCTTTGTTGAATTAAAAAAATAATAAGCTTTACATGAATTAAGAACATAGTCTTATAAATAACCTTAGACGTTAGAAAATGTATTTGTAACGCACATGTGTAGTAATGCAACATACTGTATGATATTACAAGCGAAGCAAATGATTGCTGGGAATATCGTATGAAAAGATGAATGGTTTTGCAAGTGCGGTAATATGCGTATGTGTGCGTGTGTCAGTCTTTTCGGAAACCAGACACTGGGCACCACATGGCTTCCCCGACAGTCATCAGAGTTAGATGAGGCCAATTCATCATCAGTCTCCGTGAGAGTGTGTGTGTGTTTGGGTATGTGGTACATCATTACCAAAGTGATGGAATAAGCCTCTAGCACACAACAACCATCCCAGCACCCAATCCACTCTGAACCCTTTCCTCCGGACCAGTCTGGAACAAACTTGCTGCATTTCAGTCAAATAATGCCATTATGTAGGAAAATGTCATATATTTTGACTCGTTTCCCTCAAATGCAGGAAGATGTTCTGGAAAATTCATTTTCCCAAGAGCTGTAACCGACAGCTAATGATGCTGTCGTTGAAAGCCTCTCTCTGTCTCTCTTGCTCATCTGCTCGCGAACACGCTGGTACACACAAATATGGCACGGAGCCATACTGTCTGTGTTAGGATGTGTTAACATGATTTGGTGAAAACAAGTACACAAGCAGCAAGCAATGGAGCAGACATTGATTGACATTGAACTGCTCTCTTATTTACTGCTGGGGTTTCTCATCCTCGACTGACAGATTAGAAAGTGCTGTCTGTAAGCTGGATCCAGGCCTTTTTTCTCCCCCCGTCTAATTCTATTTCAACTGTAAAACATGGTGTCATCATTTTCTGACAGTCCTCGAGACAGAATTTATCTCATCATTAATTAAAGCTCGTATTTCTTACACGCCGGCTCTTAATTAGTGAGAGGTCATTGGGGAGGGCTTATTAAGTGGAACAAATTCAACCAACGTTAAGAGAAGAGTTCTCTCTCTTTCTCTTTTCACTCTTTCGCACATACACGCTTGTGAAAGATAAAAAATAGGGCGATTTAGTAAGAATGAATTGCACCCGCTGATGGCTGATGGTAGGGATTTTTTTCTCTACAGGTTACAGTAGGCCTGCTATGCCAGTAGGTGGCGATAAGGGATTGTCCTTATGAATGAGTCATTGATTTATTAATTTCACAATTTGTTAAAAACAATGATTTATTCAGGCATGGGACAAGTCAATCATTTACTCAGTCAGTTCATTCAAAACACAGAATCCTTTAGGAATGAAACTAGGGCATTTATGAGTGAGAAATTAAATCATTAATCCAACCGAATCCCTTGGATTCATTTCATTTGCTAAACTGGTTCACTTAAAACACTTAAATTCTATGTGATATTAGTTCTTTTCTATACTTTTAGGGCAGATAGTATGCATACTGGGACGCAGGGACAGTCTGTATGAGTGAGTCATTGCTAGTCTGGGCCTGCCCATACCTCCTGTGACGCTACATTTTATTCCGCGAGCAAAGTTAGTCTGGCCATTTTAGAGCAGTTCTGTTTCCAAAAAAGTAGGAACCAATGAGAAACGAGCTCCCCCACACGGCACGACTGTTTTCTGCGACTGGAAACCATACCCGCTTTCAAACATGCCGTGTACCGATCAGCAACAATCGTTGCACTCTGCTGTTGCAGCTGTTTTGAGAAACTTTCATGACGGCTTTTCTTTGAAAATGGAGCAGAAGTTATTAAAGTAAGTAAAGACATTTTCCGAGTGCTTTAATGAAGCTAGCTACAGTTGGTTACGGTGTCTTCAGGTCCCGCCGCTACGCATACGTCATTGGAATGAGTGGTCTGATTGGTTGTAGATTCGTCCAGTAGTATACAGAGGCATCTGATGGACGCAGGTTAAGCCCGCCTTCTGGGAGTAAGGTAGCTTGGCCAGACTAAGCTCCTATGAGCTTTAAAGTCGCGGAAGCCAGGCTAAGTCATTGCATGACTAGCTCTCTGAGTCTTTGTACATACTGTGCAAACTTTACTATCCCATGAGGCTTTTGGAGATTCTTTATGAATGGCAGTGATGCAAATATGTAAAATATGTGACAGTGACAGCATGGCGAATGTCCAGATTACATTCATACTATACGCAAGCATACTAGTTTTATGGTCACTTAATTAATAAAAACTATTTAGTTCGCTATTTTGAATTTCTGATTGTTTCAGATACAATCATTATTTCAGGAACCAAAAATGTTACTACCATCTTAATTCACAGAACTGATTTGGTCAAAATTAAGAGAGTCATAGAATCATTCACCCAACCGATTCTTTCAGGATTGATTCGTTGGGAACCAAACGCCACGACTTGTTTATTTCTTTGCCTATGGTCTTGTCTTAAGCTATTTTGGTTGGCGAAGCATCAGTAGATGTTTTGTCTAAAATGTAAGTTACTCGCCACTTTTTCTTGTTTATTGAGCAGTTTACGCTACATTCGCTGTCATACTGCAGCCTCGTGCAAAGCAACGTCCTTGCTCATGTGATATTGCTTAGTTATATTGCTTTTCTCTATCATTTTATTGCCTTTTGGAGAGTAACCCTTTTTAAACAAATTTGAAAGTGTTTGCGCTGAAATGAATGCACGCCAGCGCTAGCATCTATCTAAAACAGATTTTTCTAGTCAGCTATTCGTACAAAAGTGTCAGAACTGGTGATTTTGACTCGCTATGTGCGTTTGGGTCTCTTGGTCGAGATGATTGATAGCTACAGCAGCGTGAAGTGTATACTGGGAGGGCTTGAGCAGAGACTGGGGACGTGGGGCGGCGATTGGAAACATATGCTGTTAGGAGAGGAGACAGATTACAGAAGAGGCCATGTCACAGATGCTGGTTTATCATGCCATCCTTCCTCTCTTTTTTCTCTCGATCCTCGTTCCCCCCTCACCTGGTATTTTTAGTTGAACCACTGACGTTTTTGTCAGAAAGACGCTGGAAAGAAATGATTACATGGGAGGGAGTCTCCACGCGTTCGATGGGAGGAGAGAGAGAGATAGAGACTCGTCCCCGGTGATTCGGGTGACACTGTTTTGCATTATCATAATTCAAAAAGACAGAATGGGTTTGGCTTGTCTTGAAGACAACAGCTGTTTTGCTCCGCTGTGACATTTGTTGCCAAATTTCATCGCGCGGCTTCGGAGGGGCGCTGCGCGTGTTCACCGCTGACCTGCCGCTGGGTTTGGCACACTCCGGCCCGCACCGGGGAGGAAACCTTGTGGAAGCCAGCAGGTGACAGCTTGTCAGAGAGGGAGAGAAAGAGAGGGGAAGGGAGAGATGGAAACACCAGTCTTCTCCATTGTGACACATCTGGTACACAGGATCATATTCGCGCTCTCCTCCCCTGAAAGAAAAAAAGCACGAGTGAGAAAGTGCAGTGTCTCTAACTGTGTAATGATGGGGGAAAGTTTCTGCGTGATTGACAGCGTCGGCCTTGTCTTAATTGGACATAATTTGGTGCAATTTTGAGAGGTCCCTTCAACTGACCAAATAATAACAGAGGAATGGACTCTGCGCTGTTTTCATAAGTAATAGTCAAAAGACCCCCACACATCATTAGTTCCATTTTCACATTAGAAAAATAAGCCTTTTGAACTAATACACCCTTCAAAACACACAGAATGAATGCGGTGGGTACCAACTACATGGCACCTCAAAGATACGAAATGTCCCGTGCTCTAGGATCAAAAAACAGGAGAAGTATTCGACTATTTTTTAATATAATCACTTTTTATTTAAATGTTAAAAAGAGCACACATAATCTAATTCAATCATTTTAAACCTAATGATAAAAATACAGAACCAACACTTATTTTAATCATTTAAATGAAGCTCTCAGTGAAAAAAAAGCTACCTGTATAATAATAAAATGGCATTTTAATTTAATAAACAAAATACTGCTTACTATCAATATAGCTTCGTAACTTCCCTTGTATGTGTTATATTTAGCGATGTGCTTTTCCTTGTCTTGTTCTTTCGCACAGATGAAAGATATCACTCATGTTTGTAAGCAAGTGTGAGGACAGATGAGAAGCAGCGAGAAGCTCTAGGGGGTGACAGTGACATCGGCAGAGTTCGGGTCAGCGTACTCACACACACACACACACACACACACACCTGTCAAGCAAGATGGCACAAATCACATGTGACACAAGAGAAAACAGGGCAGAATGTCCAAGCCCAAGAGCGTGACACACTGCAGCCCGTGCAGCGCCGGACATGTGATTTGTACCATACACATCTTTAATTATGAGGTGGCACTGTTATGATTATGACATCAGCATCCGATTTGCTTTTGCCCCGAATAAAACAACTTTTTGTTTAAGTAGCAAACTTTCCCACGTGCGCACAAGACTTCCCGTTTGATGTTTTGGCTGTTGCCGCCTGCGTTAAATGCCACGATATAGTAGTTTGTTTGAAAAATGTTGAGGGCAGCGTAAACACGGTATGGGGAAAGCGCTTTGCTGGCCCGGAGCTCCTGAAGGAGTTGATTTCAGCTTCACTTCTAAAAGTCTCTTTTAAAGCTTAATGGCCTTGATTACAAGAGTCTAAGCGCTGAAAGAAAGAGAGGCGATCACTCGCTCTCATCAGCTCGTGCTCAAACGACTGCAAACTCTGCGAATATAATTAACTAAATTAAAGCGCTGAGCCCACAAGTTCTTCCCCTGCAAGCCCGGCTCATTTACATGCCGGATGTTTGTAATTTAAAAGAAGAGGCCTTTGGTTTCTCTGTGTGTTTGGGAAAAAATATGAAGGCTGGGACTGGGGGGATGAAGAAAGAGAGAAGGAGCGAAGAAAATTAGTCAAGTTGCAGAATTTAGGAGCAATAATATGCAAAAGGCTGAGGAGCATGTTTTCATAACAGCCCTGTGGTTATGAGTGAATGGTTAATTATTAATGGGATCTTTCACCCTCTTTGTTTCATCCTATCACGTATTCGAAAAGAAGAACAATCTGAGAAACTTCGAAAGAGCCGCGTCTGTATATTTTACAAATAACACAATGCTTTCGTGCCCCCGATACATATCAAATGCGCGTCGCTGAAATGGGCAGACAGGTGGAAATACTTAAACGTAACTTAAATGTTTACCGCAGTGATCCGAGTAAAGTTGTAGTGTTCTTCCGAGTATGCGTCAGTGTGACATCATGAACAATTGGGCTTTTCTTAAAAATGCAATATGATCTTTATCAACTCCTTTGTTCTGACATTCACACGTGTCTCTCTTTCTCTCTTTACCTTCCCCAGCGTCACATGCTCGGGAGTATTATAATCATCTGTGTTTATTTTCCGAAATATTTCACAGATAAAACATTCCCAGTGAAGGATTGCCTTAATATCGTTGCCGAAATTAAACGATAATTAAAAATTGTTAGTTTAAAGCAATTGCCCTCCATAAAACTTAGATTACTTGAACATTAACCATGTTTCATTTTTATGGCCTTACCCGAATGATTACTCAATAATTTTATGTACTTTCCAAAGCGCATGTCAGCTGGAGAGAGCGATAACCAAGTTCATCGTCTGTAGTGTAAACACATGGAGTCAAATTAAGTATGTCTGTTTCAAACTTTTTTTTTTTTGACAGCAGCGACGTTAAGGTAACCGCTCGAATGTGGCAGCCCAGGGATCGTGAGGCAGTCTGTCAAAAACTTCCCTGTGTTGCTCTGCCAACATCTGAGTTTATTTGCGATATTGTTTTTCTTCTCTGGGTTCTTCAAAGACAGAGAAAGAGGGATGTGTGGCGGAGAAGCTCAGGGGCAAGCTGCGACTCTCCTGCGTTGCTTGTACCACTAGTTTCCTACATTACTTAGGGGAAAATTCCTTTTCCCAATTCAGCCTGTCAGGGCCAATTTGGGTGAACAGTAAGCATGCGCCTCCCGCCCCTCCCGATCGGCCAAGCCGCTCATCGCCATGGTGACAGCTTGATTAGATCATCAATCCTGGCCGTGAACAGCGCTCTTCCTGAACACCTGTGCGGCCAGGTCACCCAAGCCTCTTAGCTACCGTTGTTTGCGTGACCCCCACATGCAGCTCCGGCCTGCAGTTACATCAACCTGGAGTGTAAAAAATGACCCGCGCGTGCGAGTGAGACAGACAGAATGAGAGACTGACTCTTTCAGAGAACTTCCTCTTCCTCTCTATATGCATGCAGTGATAGAAAGGGTTGTGTAGGGTGTGTGTATCTTAAAGGTGTTCTGAATATTAAATGTAATGTATTAGAATTAGATATTTTATCTGTAAAAGTAAATAGAGAAAATATATTATTATTATTTTTTATTATAAATATATAGTTTAATTATAGATATAAATTAAATATAAATATATCAATTTTTTTGAATATATTTGGGTGTTTCTTGCACTTTTTTCTGTTTTTAGTTTGGAATATCATTATTTTTTGACAGACACTTTTTACATGAACCAGCAAGTTTTAGGGTTTTACATGCTTGAACTACGAGCTGTGACTCATAAATCAAGGAAAATATCAAATGTTGTAAATCAATCTATTTTTTTATTTAAGTTATTTTGCCAAATGATGCTGTGATTTATGAATTCAATGTAAATATTGCCTATAATTAAATGTTGCGAATTAATATACTTAATCATCAAAGTTGTTATTACGCTGTGATTTATAAAGAATTCAAGGCAAGCATCACTAAATGAATATATTTGAGCATCGAAAGTGGCTACTTTGTGAAATGATGCTAAAAGTGTGAAAATAATAATAGTGTGCATGTTTTGTTAAATAACAAAATTGTTCATAGTTAAAGAATTCCCCCCAAATCTTTGAAATTCTTTGAAAGTCATTTGCATAAGCTATCAGACTTTGCGAATATGTCCTGATGTACTAATTAAAATGTAATTAAATGTCCTATTGAGAGCCAGGCGGACTAGTGAAACACTATCTAAGAGGGAGATTCTGAGAGAGGACGTCGCCGGTGGATTGAGCGCCATTAAATGAGCCCGCTCTCGATAAACACCACGAACAAAGCGCTGCCCATTTATGCAGCGACTCATATTTCACAGAGGCTGAGATTAATTCTCCCCGGGCGTTAACTGGGTCTCCTGCCTCCAGTGTGTCTTTAGGGTAGTTAAGAGTTTGGATCGTACAGGAAGCACTCTGCTACGTTGTCCTAGCATGAGGCTAAACGCGCACAGAACGAGTGCATGTTCGACAGCCATTCTCCTAACTCAGCAAAGTTAAAGAGCATCAAACAAATTGTGTCGGATTTTTTTTTGTGGGAATCAGCGGATTCTTAGGTAAACTAGCTCAAGTGCGCATCACTAACTATCCGTAAAACGTGTTTTTGCAGTTCTGTTTATTCACTAAAGAGAAGTTTATAAAAGGAGAGGTTTGTTCCACTTACGCGTGGTCTCATTCGTTATTTTGAAACACCTCGCAACATCGGGTTTTATGAATTAGCAGTTATGTGTGAGCATGTTTTTATTTTTTCCCTCTGATGTCCTACTTTTGAGAGGCTTGTCCTGCTGTGGTTGAGCGGAACCAGAGCTCATTGAAGATTCTGTGCTGACACCGAGACCTTCCCTCGGTGCGTTCGTGTCTGTCTGCTACATGCTAAGAGGATCCAGTGACATCACAGCTTCTGCATACAGTCAGATAAATCAGGCTCATATTTGATTGCTTGTGAAATCCGTTTATAATGGGATTACATGAGTGACCACATTTCACGCAGATTCAGAATCTGGTAAAGAATAATTAGTGTCATTTATAAGCAATATAGGGTAGTTTGTGTTTATAACAAGTATATACATTCATCATATTAAATATCATTTACATACCTAATCTTTGTCTATATATGTACACACATACATGCATATAATTCTATTATATCTTATGTTTATTTATATATCATTTTACAACAGTTTACATTTTTTAAGTAGTTTTTTTATGTATAATTAATAAATATAATAAATTATACAACACACACACACATATAATATATTTAAGTGAATTCTATTTAAATATCTATATAATTTTACAACATTGTTAATATTCAGTGTTTATGTATAATTAATAAATATAATACATTATTCAACACAAACATATATACATATACATACACATACAAAAATCTGTTTGATTTATTTCACTGAAGTATATATTTAAATATGTACATTTATAAGTCATATTACAACATTTATGATTTTCAGTCAGGCCGGTGAAACTAGACAAACATCCATGTTGTTGATGACAGTTTTATTCTGAAGATATTTGCCAGGTTAACATTGTTTTATTTATTGTATGTCAAGGCTTGTGGGTGTGAAACAGCATCTGAAATGCAGTGGAGTTGTCTTCTCGAATGAAAGGCACATTTGGCCGCTAAAAATGAGTTAGTACTTGCAATTTTTCTTTTTGGTTTATTTTCATGCTGATGACAGATTATGTTTTAATGGCTCCGTGCCAATTATAAGGCTGTTCGATATCATTAATTTTCGACCACGTCTACATTCAGCATCTGTATTGTAGTAAACAGCGGAAAACAACAGTTAATTCACATGATGATGCTCATTTGTTTGTTGGTTATTAATTGCGGCCCGGGCAGTTTTTCCTCAACACCAATAAACCAACAATAGTTTTCAAATCACCTGAAAAATGAGTCCAAGGACGAGGCGGCCCGGAGAAAGGCGTGGTGCCCAGCCTGAAAAACGATCAGCCGCATTGACCAAGATGAATGGAGCTCAGATGGGTTTTAATTAGTGCAGCTGGGCTCATTAATTATAAACCCCCAATACAAATATTGTTATATTTGAGGAAATTTGTGATTTATTTTATTTGGTTGGCTGTTAGATGGAGATGAATGGTAGTTTGTCGTAAACGTTGCAGGGACACAAAAGCAGATGAAAGGAGAGAAAAGGGAAGATCAGCCACAGGGCACATCGGTTATTATTCCGCACACAATCAAGTGAAACAAAAGAAACGTAACCGCAAATAACCGCCGAAAAGCTGCGGAACAATCTCACGACTGCCTTTAATCTTAAAGGTGTAGTTTGTGCGTGATCCAAAACACCCCTGCAGCTGAAATCTGTTCAGAGTTATAAAGCAATCCAAACTAATAAGACGGCATGTCTGTACAACCGGTGTCTCCCAGAATAACATAAAAATAAGGAAATGTGAGTCAGGGGGTTTTTTTTGGAGGGGTGACCCAAAAATGTATACAAATTAGACTTTAAAAAATATTAACTTTTTAATTATATAACATTTATTAAAAATGAACGAATGGAATAATCATAGATATGTATTTTATATGCATTTGTCTGTGTGTGTGTATATATATATATATATATATACATTTTTTGAGCAAAATGTTTTCACAAAACATTTTACATATTTTTTTTCCCCCTGAGCTTTATATTTTATGGCTAATGTAGTGATATTATATTATGACATATTTTTAAATAAATGGCACTTGCACACATACGTATATAAACAAGTGTTTTATTCCTATTCATTTATGCATTCAGTAAATATTATATATCAAAAATATTTCCCTAAAACATTATACTTTTAAGCTATTTTCTGCACAGGCATTCGTAAAATACTTAAGTGTGACTTGAGCATCTAAAAGTGTAAAACATCTCTTTAATAGTTAGCAACATTTCCTTCTCTTTCCTCCTCTACTTTGTCTACTTTGTTGAGCGAACTTCAGTCTTGTTGGCGGCAGCTGCATCAGTTGTGTATGAGAAATGGAGCTGCGGTGAATCACGGCGCTCTGATTCGTCCCAGCCCAGCGTGACTGTGGAGCGCCTGCCGGAATCCAGCGGAATGTGCCAGAACTGAAGCCTGCTCGGCCCAGTCATCCTTAGCAGGGAGACATTAGTTACGATACATTATCTGAATGGCCTGCCATCTTTTCAAAGTAAACCTCGTGGATTCTAGCCTGTCTCTTTTTCTATTTTTTTCCTCAAGTGCACTAGTGCACACACGCAAACACTCAGGCGCACACGTTCAAGTGGACACACGGGAACACCTATAATAGGCTTACACGACCGCGGTTAACTCGCACACCCTGCAATTACAAACATACAAACACACACACACGCTCACGCTTTATGTGGAGCCGCCTCCCTCTCTCTGCTCGCACTCCTTGGGCTATAATAAATTTCTTTGAAACATGACTCTACACATGAGGGGATGGCAATCTAGAGAGCAGAAATTAAAATTTCATTATTTACTGCACTTGTGTTGCAGGGTGCAATTAGTATCTACAGAGCATGGAGCGGGAATATTTAATCCTTTCTTTCTTTCTTTCTCTATCTCACTCTCCACCTAGAAAAAAGTGTGACCATGGTAACTGCTGCTATGACTACTGCATTGACCTTAGGACATAGTGGTAAATTGTGTTTTTTTTTTTTTTTTTTTCTTCCCCTTCCGTTCCGAGTTATTTTCTGTACACTTAAGCAGTGAACTAAAAAGAAAAAGAGAAAGAAAGAAAAATAACATCCGGGCATTGGATTAAATGCAATCATTGTCAGCCCACAACCATGCCATTTATCAGTGTACTGTTGTGGACTGTACAATAAGTTTCGTATATTAATACAATTTTTCATGTTACACCACTGGCTGAGATTCATGACCAGCAGGTGATCTCAGGTGATCATTGAATTATGTGACCTGTAATGGGGGGGGGAGATATGGATATGGGAAATGGAGGGAGGAGCCGATGTTCTTTGGTTCATGTGAGCAACAGGGCATATATATAAGAAAATGTTTTAGGTGTTATCTGACTCTTTCTTCAGAAATGTTTTTATTTTGGACATTTTCAACTTGTTTTAAACATGCTAAATTACATTAATAATTATATTGGTCACTTGTATAATTGTTTTTACAGCTATTTAATAGCCGGTTTAGTTTTTTGTTTTAAAAGAGAAATTTAATACCAAATGAAATTAACAGGTTTTTTTGTATCACAAGTTAGGCATGAATTATAATTTTTATAAGTCACAAATAGTTCATAATTATTTTGTTTTTACTTGAACAAATCAATTATTTTATTCTGTTGGAAATTAGAAATTCAATGGCAAAATTACATTTTAAATGCATATATGTGTGTGTGTATATATATATATATATATATATATATATATATAAACGGTATTTATTCTCCTTTTTATAATAGAAAATTGCTTACAAATAATTAAATCACTTTTTTTTTTTTTTATTTGAGAAATTTAGCCATTTTATTTTTGTGCTAAATACACATTTATTACCAAATGAAGCATATTTGATTAATAGGAAATTGTTCACAAGTAGTTTTTATTATTATCATTTTAATTGAGCAAACGAGCCATAAAATAAAAGTTAGTTTTAATAACAAATTAGCATTCATTTCTTTAAGGACCCAGCACAAAAGTGCATATTTCAATAGAAATTTGCTTACATTATCACAAATGTAACAATTTTTGTAGGTTTAAATATATAGAAAAAGTTTTCAAGACCTTATATATCTTCGTATACAACAAAACAAACAAATCCTTTCTACTTTGCAATAAAAGAAAAGATTACTGTATGTATTACCGCCTTACAAACTCACGTGGACTCTTAAGGAGCGTGTCCTTTTCTACCTTCCTTTTCCCCCCAATTTTTGCTCTGATTTAGCAATTATTTTGTGGCCATAAATTACGTGGCATGTGTTCAAATCCACTTAGAGAGGGAATAACGGCCATGGAAGCCGTTATCCAAATGTTAACTCCTTGAAAATATTTTACTAAACAGTCCCTAATTCGTTTACGATCGATGTGACTCCTAGCTCAACCCTTACCCCTGTCTGATCCCTGTGCTGACGGCTGCTCTGACAACAACAGTCTCCGTCTGATCTCAACTCCTTCTCCTCATTCATATCAATCATACAGACAGATTCAGCGTCAAATGGGACAGGATACGCTGCGTTGAGTGAAACATCAAGAGATCTTTAACTGATTCAGGCACAGCCACGTTTCGTTTGTCAGAAGCATCTCTTAGCAACCTTTCTGTAAGAAAATGCTAAAAGGAAACAAAGCAACTAATCTGAAAACAAATGAAACAAAATGAGTTTCCTCTGTTCTCTAAATCACTTGTTTCCCTCTGGCATAATTAAAATCCAGGCCACAACTGTTAATTTCCTTGATGTGCAGGTCTTATTAGCTTCTGTACTGCAAAAACAGCAATAAAAACAACAATAAACTGTGTTTTTAGATGATAAACGAGAAGTTTGTACGGCAACAATGTTTCCTCTGTCTCATTTTTCGCCCCCGAGACAAGACAGGCGTTTTGCATAAGTATTAATAAGATGACTGATACCAGACACGCAGGATTAAATGATGATATCTGATCTTATAAAAATCTATTACAACTCATCTTGCGAGTTGTTTGTGAATAAAAAGGGCCAACTCTAATAATTTAGGGAATTATGGGAAAATGTTTTTTTCTTGCAGGACAAACAATTGCTTATTTAATTCACAAAACAAGACGGCTGAGCGTAATATTGGCCCTAAAAAATAGCATTTCCACACTAATTCTTATTTATTCCCTCAGTAGTGTGAGCTAAATGTGTGATTAAAAAAAGTTCGAGTCGCAGATAATTTGCGCATGTAATAAATATAGATAAATTATGCACATGGACACCTCAGTCCATTTTGCAGCTTATAAAAAGCTATATTATAGTACATGGGTCAAAGAAAAAGGATTCAAGCTGAAAAACGGTAAGGTTAGTACTGCTTTAAACTTGTTATTTTTTTATTTAATTGCATTCTTCTTTTGTTTTTCTGAGTAAAACACATTTTTTACATTATTTAGAGAAGACATGTCATGTAGTATAACAGTTTTGTCAGGCATATTTGTCAGTACTTTCACCCCAGATACTAATTAGTAGTAATTTTATATATATTTTTTTTTTAAATTTGCCACTATCCCAGGTTTTTTTTTTTACTAATTTAAAATAATAAAATTATTATTATAATTTAATATGCTTCCTTATTCTTTTCTATATTATATATGTACAAGTCAGAGTAAGCATATTGTTTGAGTTTTTACATAAATATTGTGTTATGGAATGCCAACATAATAACTACACGCTAATAATCATTAGTTAAGCATTAGTAAATAGTCAGTTCATCCTTTATAAAGCATCGTTCCAACATTAATAGTCGTTAGTAAGCAGTTAATAAATACAGCTATAAATGCCTTGTTCTTGATTCATAAGCATATCTAAATGTACAAAGGAGATTTAAATGGTCAGTTATCTTCCTAACGGAAAAAAAATACATAAACAATACAGAACTATTAATTTCAAGATGCAATAATATATAAAACTGTGCAGCTGTACACTTTTTTTCTATGAAATTGAAGGTTTGTTTTTCATTTATCAAGCGTGCAGTTGTACAATCACATTTTTTAAATGTTGTGTTGTGTTTGTTTAACTTTTCTGTTTGGAAGATAAATGAGCTTTTCCATCTGCTTTGTAATTGCTTTACAAGGTATAAATAGTCCTCACTTTAGATGAGCTCACAAAAACAGATGTCTGGCAACTACTAAATGCTTTATAACTACCTGACTTAATCATGAATTACAGCAGGAACATATGTTAATAAAGCATTTATTAACACACCGAACAACTATTATCATGTGTCTTAATTATAAGATTTATTCATGTAAATTTATTAATCATTTCTAAATGATCTAATTAATAATAAAGTAATAATAAAGTATAAAATACAATTCTTAAACATTTATATATATATATATATATGCTCAAGAACAAGGCATTTATAGCCGCACTTGTAAACTGTTTACTAATGCATAATAATGTTGGAACAATGGTTTATAAACAATGAAATAAATGCTTACTAAATACTTAACTAATTATAGTGTGTAGTTATTATAAAGTGTTACCCATTAGGGTAACCAAATATTGCCATTTCATTCTCCAAAAACTCAAGTGAAACCTTAAAAGCAGACACTTTAATTACATTTAATGCGCTTAAAATCATGTTTGTAAATTGCAGATATCTGCCCACCCTCATATTGGTCACCATATTGAGATCACATGACCAGCTAAACATTGCACACTCGATAACCCTGTTATTTTTGTTGATTGGTGAAATAAGTGACCTGATGCGCCTAGAAATAGTGCTTTATATGCTGTATGCAATTGGCATTAATATACAGTCCAAGATTGTCACTGTCACTTTAAGATGCTCAATGAATACTTTAGCAAGTTACTCACTAATTGAGTACCGTGGGCTGTCACGTCACCCAGAGCTGGTCTGAGTGAAGAGATGTCGGCAGGCAAGCGAGATGTGATTATATCTCTCACTGCTTTTGTTACCCAGTTTAGCTAATAAGTACTTTTCAAACCGCGCTATCATTTTGCGCTCGGTCGGGGAGCGCGCGCCGGCGATGTTAACTCGAGTTTCCACCTCAACACTGTTATTAAAGATCTCACTCAGCTCTTCAGGGAAACTCACCTCAGTCGCTCACATCCTAACTCAGCCGCCGTACCCGACGGAGGTTTGCTTTGTGTTCTGGAGACTTGCTCATCCTCTACCTGTCCAATCTCACCCCGCTGTGATCTGACAACAGGTCTGAAGGAAGAGTTTTAAGATTTGGGGCGTTTCAGGAAAGTTTTTCAAGTGTGAATGTGATCTACAGGGAATGAATTGAAATGGTTACCAACAAGTGACAGTTGCGTCCTTTATGGGTTTAATTGTAATGTTTATTTTTAAGACGCGGTTGGAAACGTGGACCTGTAATTGATTTAAAGTCCTTGGAAGCCATGCAGAGTCTGTTTAGAACAAATAAACAACCTATGAGCTTCTAGCTTTGTTTTCTGCAAATAATAATCAGTGCTTATTGATTTGTCTGGACATTTTGGACATTTCTAGAAGTTTTCAAGTGTCGCTTAAATAAGTAAAAAAGGGTTTACTTGTTACTAGTGCTGTCAAATGATTAATCGCGATTAATCGCATCCAAAATAAAAGCTTTTCCTTAAATAATATATTAAACTTATATATTAAATATATTAAAGTATTTACATCTAAATGCAATTATATATTTATTTTCTTATATTTGAAATGATATCTAAATATATTTAATATATAAACATAACATATTT
>JAUYWG010000056.1:15163892-15176283 GCA_034779775.1 Enteromius afrohamiltoni
TTAGTGTGTGTCTGAATATTTTACCTCCATATTAAATTGTTCTGCAGGACACAAAATGTAATTTTGTTATTTCAAAGAATTATGTATATGGTTTTCAGTGCTTTCAACATTATGACTCCTACTACTGCTAAAATATATATATATATAATTATTTTATTATTTTAATGCATTATTATTTGTTGTTGTCATGTATTTATTTATAAATTTGTAGTATTTTTCATGAAATGTAATGATTTAGGCGATGTTACTTTAAAGTGGTTCAATGATGTAAATGGCACGTTTGAAGTAACCTTCCTGTCAAGGATCCAAGGATCTAGGTACGCTCTCCGTTGCACAACTTTCTGCCTGCAGACCTGAAACAACAGCCCGTGATGAACGTAGTGAAAACAAAACTAATTCCGCTTTCATCCGTTTGAACCATAGTTGTGCTGGGAAGCTTTATTGTGGCTGGCAAGGTGATAAGAGAGAGTGATCGTTTATTCTTTGCTTTCTTATGAATTGCCTTTGCTTCATTTATCATAGAGAAGGAGAATACAATACAATACATGCCTTGGGCCAACAGTTGTGTGTTTGTTTTTGTCCAAGCATGTGTGTGTGTGTCCCGGGGAGGGTTTGCATCGGTGTGTTTAGATTTTTATGTGTGTGTACGTATCCACTCTAATAGCAGCTATGCTCGAAGCCACCTCCATTTTTCTCTGTTCCTCTCTTTTTCTGCCATAATTGCAACCCAGAGCACGACTATGATTCAGGTCTGGAGCCTGTCTCTCAGCAGGCTAAACTACAACACCAGATCCCCCGAGACAATCCCTCCTCCTGCAGAGCACAGGTCATCCAGCATATAGCCTGGCAGAAGAACTCTTTCTCTCTGCACTTATGTCTCTATAAAATGAGACATCTGTATATAGAGTTTCTGAAGAAAATTAATACAAGCTCGCTTCCTGTAGAGCGATGCGCGCGCGTGTGTGTGTGTCACTGCTTTTATAATTTCTTTTACGAAGCCTCTTAGGCTTGCTAGCTTTTCATGGTCTGCAATTAGCGACATCTAACACTCCAGCAATATGGCGGCTCTTAAGCGGAGTCAAAAACCGCACTTGAGGCGGGCAGCGTGTTGATTCTTTGTGAGGAAGGAGAAAACAGTACAGTGAGCTAATTAAGCCCTCCTGAATGGAAACCAAGGTGATTTGGTGATCAGCCTTTAATTGCTGATGTTGGAGCCAAGCTCCTTCTTCCTCCCAGGCAGTCAAGTGGAAATGGAAGAAGGCTTGATAAAGATGTCACTGTTTGTAACGCAGTAATGAGACAAGGCAGCCCTCGCTAAGGTAACTATTATGATGTCTGTTTTGTTTCACGTTGGGTTGTGTATTGAGGAGCTTTTCTTTTGTGTGAACTTTATCTCCGGTTTCTGCCAGGTGTGGTGGTGTTTCACTGAGAGTTTTTTAGTTATGGTTATCGTATAATAATCGTGCCCTTTGATCCTTTCAGTGTTGTGATTTCTGCCATCCTTTCTGGTTAGTTATTAGAGTATTTCTATTTAAATAACAGGACTTGTTGGAATCCTGTTTATCACGTGAAATGATGGAAAACAGAAATTATATAGAATTAAATGTATTTAACAAAACAACCAAATACATATTTCTGAATGGTAGTGTTTCATCTATCAGGCCAGTAAAACTTAATGCCAAAATTGGGAGAAAAAGAAAGAAAAAAAATATATATATGTATTTATATATGTGTTTAAATATAAACATTTCTTATTCTTTATTATCTGTTTGTCAAATTTATTTTAAATTAATTTGGTTTTGAAAGGTAACATCGATTCTATTCTGCTTGTTGTCTGGCTTAAAATCTGACGTTTTCATTTTAATATACCTTCTCCAATCCAAACTTAATATTTACAGACAACTGCAATAATAATCATTTCTATCTTAGTAATAAAAAGAATGCATCTTTTTATAATTGTTATACACTATTATTATTAATTATTATTTGTTGGTTATAAACAACTTTTTAGCGTTATTCTTATTTTTCAAATAATATAGTTATTTATTATTTAAATATATAAGTAATTATTTATTTATTTATTTATTTTGTACTACTACTAGTACTACTAATCTTTTCAAATTTGTTGATTCTGTTGCCAATGGTGCAAAACTCTCACAATTATATTCTAAGTGCTTTCTGAACCAAAACCCTTGCTGATAACACTTATCACATTGTGGCAGATTAGGAAATAATATATAATATAATAAAACTATATGGTATTTGAAGGATGTTGCGGCAGTATAAACAGGTGTTCACACTGATGTAGTGCTGTTTTCTGTTTTTCACAGCCATTACAGCTGACCTCTGCCCTTACAATGCTCTGCACCTCACAGAGCGGGCCTGCAAATCAAAACATAGATCTCTGACACAAACTTCTATCGCCGTTTTCAAAGTTTTTGCTCACGCCGACAAAAGCTCATCCAAGGAATCGGGAGCGATATTTTAAAGAAAAAGATTAACAGAGCAGATATTGAATTATGCGGCTTGTGATTGGTGGCTGTCACAGAAGCCGTGAGTCTCCTGTGGAGAGATAAATGATTTGTGATGGCCACTCTTTGCTCTATTCCTTTGAAAGCCGCAGATCAAATGGACTGCCTCCCGTCAGTGCCTCGGCACGGAGCTCTCGGGTGAGGTGAGGCAGAGGGCTGACTGACAGGAAGACGCCCGCTCCGTTTTAATATTTCTCATCTCTTCCTGAATTAAACCTCCACCTGGGATGAAAGACTCGACTCGCAGACACCGGCAAATGGACTCGGAACACCGGAATGATAGGTGGGGAAATTATGATTGGGGGTGAGAGGAATATCATATTAATTCAGGATCTTCAATATTGCTGATGGCTCAGCTTTTTCAAGATAAAATAGTGATGACAATTGTCTTTTTGTGAGATCTTCCGTCAAGCAAGACCGAGAGCAATTATGTCTTCGGGGTCATTCTGTGAAGCATTTGCTCTTTCTAGTTTGATAAGGGGATTTTTAAAAGTCAGTTTTGGTGTGATTTAAGGCATTCTATTAGACAAAAAAATCTGTTAAAGTATTAATAAATAAAAAAATATTAAATATATATTGACATAAAATTAATTCCCTCTCTGTCTGTCTCGCTATGCTTTATTTATTTAGAAATATTGAAATTTAGAACTAATTTAATTTATTTTATATATATATATATATATATATACACACACACACATTATATATGCACATACAGTATATAAATATTTTAAATATTAAAAGTTATCTTTTATATGGAAATAATATTTTAATTTTCATTTTTTTAATTTTTAATTTTTTAAAAAATTTGATTTAATTCATTTATTTATTAAAATGTACATATATATACATTTTAATTAATAAATGAATAAATAAATGAATAGTTAAGTACTATTTAAAACTTTAAATATTATTAATTAGAATAATATTAATATTCATTTTGATGTGAATATTTTTTTATATTTGAATGGGATTTATTAATGTATTAAATATAATATATCTTTATGTATAATTATTTAAGTACTATTTAAATCCACTAATTTCTGTATGTCTGTCTATCTATATATTAATATCTGTTTGTAATGTAATTATAAAAGGTTTAGGCATACATACAGTAATATTTGCCAAAGCAGCAGGGTGTGATATAAAAAACAGTTTTTATTTATACAGAAATGGCCATCAGCTATTCATTGTCATTTAGACATGTTTATGAAGGATACACTCGGTACCTGTTTTCTGCATGACCGTTCAACAGGAAGAGCTAAGAGCTAAGCTGAGAAATTTGGCTGTGCCCTCGGCAAACGCTGTCACTGTGGCCTCTCAATATTCCTTTCATATTACCTTTGTTAGCAGTTGAGCAAAATTTAATATGTTTACATAAAATAAGACATTGATCAAACTGTTTTTGCACCCGCCCCCACGCACCAGCATTCATAACCGAGGGGGTGATTTTTAAATTCATTATACATTAATTATCAATGCGCAATAACGATGATGAGCCCTGGTAAATGCTTTCTTAAGCACGGCCATGTTCACCCATGCTCTAAGCATTAGCAGGGCCCGTATAGCATGCTATACGCTAATTAAAAGCAGAAATGGGAGTTGTTTCAGCCGAAGCGAATGTGACATGGACGACTGTTGTCATTGGGGACGTGTTAATAAACGAGCCAGAGCTTCAGCCACTCGTGTTGTTTTACGAGACAGTGCACATAAAACGCGAGCACTGTAAACAGGCGCTAATCATCAAAAGAGCTTGTAAACACAAAACGGTTGAGAGCGGTCTGGCAACGGACCACATGCAGGCCAATAATCTTGAACGGTGCCATCATACATAGAAGACATTGCTTATTTTTTATAGAGTAACACATAAAAAGAACTATTATTAGATGGTATTAAACTTTATCTTCATTAGATACAAGATATCACTTGAAAATGCAAGTGCAGTCCATCAGTTTGCTCTTATATGACCTACAGGAAGTGCAGACATTTTACTAGTTTTTAACTATCGTGTTAATTTCAACACCACTGTTCAAATGTTTCTGGTTAGTATTTATTTATTTTTTAAGAGCAAGGCTGCATTCAATTTATTCAACTTATTAATTCAATTTACAAGTGTCATTAAATACACTTAAAAATATTCAAGTAGAAAATTAAAATGTAAAAAAAAGTGTTGATTTATAGGATTTATAAGATTTATTTATACATTTTTATATCTTATCAATGCATATTACTGATCAAAAATGAAGCTTGAATATATTTTGGGTAAGAAATTGACTAAATACTCTCATGGAACGTGATCTTTACTTACTATCCTATGGATTTTTGGCAAAAAAGAAAAATCTATCATTTTGACCCATACAATGCATTTTTGGCTATTGCTACAAATATACTCCAGCAACATAAGACTGGTTTTGTGGTCCAGGGCCACAAATAAATTCATAAATGCGGTCTGGGCCGTTATGATGAGAAAAGTATGTTTATGTGTAACGCTTCATAAGACGTAACAGATTTCTTTTAAAAGTATCATTCACCAGCTGGCTTTTTTTAAGATCTGTGTGCTGTGATTGTGTTTGGCCCTGTAGGGGCAAATATAGCAGAGCTGCTGATTTGACACTGACAAACACACAACCCACAGGCCTGAAAATGACAGCCACTAAGAGCCTCTCCCTTCTCTTAACCAGCGTGGTATTGATCTGATCCACAGGATTTCACTAACCGTCTCTGACACTCCAACCAAAGCCTCTCAGATCAGGAGACCGCAGACTAACCAGGGCCTACAGGTCTACTGTTTTTCAAGATCATACAGTCCTCAACCTCATTTTTACTTATACTTGGCCAATTAAGGCAATCAATCAATCGCCAGTTGTTACCGCCAATCGCCAATGATTTTACCACGGTCTTTTTAGTATCATATCAGTCTCTGCATGCTTCTGTCATCTGATTTAAATACTTAAGTATGTTATACTTCTCAACAAGTGAAAGTTATTTTAGTATATTTCTTAAAATGTCCACCTTCGGGTCGTTGTACAGGTGAAATACTTGTAAACTGTAAGTCATGTTTTGAAAAGGCCACTCACCAAACTGAAGCAACTCAGCTTGACATTAATCTTAATTTTGAAAAATCATCTTTAAATGCCTGTATCGAATAAGATACAACAGACGTTTGAGTATGAGCTCAATATTCCTGCATATCATAGTAGATAAGACAAAAAATATGCCAAAATAATTGAAAATTATATATATAAATGTGAATAAATTACATAAAAATGGTGCATTTCAGCAATATGATCAGTTAGGTGATCAATGATAAAGTATATTACAACATGTGTTAGTGATATAATATATTTATTAGTTATTATAATCTTTATGGAGATAGAACTACCGACCTCTTTCTACTTGGAAATATCTCCTTTTATTCAGTGCTTCCTTCTAAATCCTACACCAACTTTCTTCAGTAAATAGAATTGATTCTTGTTGGTGTAAAACTCGGGATGTAGACCACTCACAAACAACTCTCCCACTGAATACTGCAATTCATTAGTCTTACGCTCGCCAAGCAAATGCGTTATTATGTGCAGTCACAGGTGTACGTTCACAACAACTTCTATCTGTTAGTGTGTGATGTAATACCCATCGGATCCGTCAAGATTGATGCTACAGTTTCACAGCATTGCAACAGCAGCTGAGTCCGGGCCTCTGTATGAAGACACAGTCACTTACGCTGTGTTTGTGTGCAGTGCATGGCTGCCGATTCTCTGTGAAGGCCGACTCTATGTGCGGGAACCCTCAGCCCGCTCATTAATCTATATCACCCTCCATCACGCAGAGACCAGCTCTGTCTCACTCACAAACTCAGTCATACCGACGACAACTCGCCTCCTCAATTCTCTGAACTCTGGTCCATCTCTCTCTTATTCTGTATCTACTCCACTCCTCGTCGTTTCCTTCTACCTTCCATCCTTGTCATTGCTTCTTTTCCTGTTCACGCTTTTGCTCCTTCTTACTGTGTGTGCATGTATGTATTTATTTATTTGTGTGTCAGAAGAGCTGATTCTGAAGAAGGTGTGTTCGGGGATTCTGACACTTCCGCTCTCTTTATCCACACAGAGCCATTTCTGCAGCTGCTTTTCTTTTATTCATTAACCAAATCCTTAGAGCCCCCGCAGCCGAGGAAAGCCTGGAGTGAGTTTTTTTGTAGTATTTTACTTGTTTACTAATTAAATATAAATATTAAAAATATACTTATATTAAAGAAACATTATCATTCAAAAGTCTCCTAGGCTTACCGATACTATTTCTTTTTTTAAGTTAATAGAGAATTTTTGTAGTATTTTACTCTTTTTGCTGAAAAATATTCTTAAAACAAGTGAAAAAAAAATTGTGCAATAAGACAAAATATACTTTATCACAAACGTCACCATTTAAAAGTCTCTTAGGGCTGAATTGATTTGATCAAACAGTAATATTGTGAATATTATTACAATTTAAAATAACTTTCTTTTTAAATATATCAAAATATTTGCGAATTATTTTGAAATTATTATAAAATATTTGTGAATATTTCTTTAAAGATTCTTTGATGCTGACTAATGTTGTGTGTATTTTATAAGCAAATTAATTGTAAAATATTATTGGAATTTAAAAAAAAATATCAGAATTTAAAATTATTTTAAAAATATTTATGAATATTTTTGATGTTCATAAGAACAGTTTATTTGAAATTTAAATATTTTAATCAATTTAACACATTTTTGCTAAATAAATATTTAAATTTCCTAAAAAAATCTAACCCTATATCTAATATTTTAAACAGTGTTGTGTCTGAAAACAACTATGATTTCATGGATTTTATTATTTTTTTCTCTGTGTGATGGAAATGAAATATGATTTTTAATTTTCTCTCAATTTTTAGAAAACAATTACGTTCAAAAATGTTGCCCACTAATTAAAAAAGAAAATGCTGTAGTGGCCGAACATTGTCAACCTATAAATATTAATGAGCCAAGCTGATAAAGTTGGTCATTTATTCCAATATAATTTTTCCCCCCCAAAATCATTCAAATTTCTCCCACATGAGCACGTGTTAAAACAAGCAGTAAGCCGCGGTTCCAACCAGAATCCTTGAGGTTCTACAGCTCAGCAGTCCAGAACTTGGCGCTGCATTGTCATTTTGAGCAAGCATTTATTAGGAAGGTTCAGCTTCTTAAATGCTTGTCTTAATTGCACAGCTTTGGGGCACAATAGACATTTTTAATTACGAGGAGGCTGGTAACCGTGGCACGAAGAAAGTCACCACACGGTCCAGCTCAAGCATCGCTTCTTATGTCATTTAACCTAATCACGTTTGATTGATTACTGCGGTCTCCAAACACAGCCCCCAAATGAGGGTCATTTTCCACCGGAGAACCGCAGGGCACCGGGGCTTGTGTACACATACAGTATTTAATTGAGAGGTTGGATAATTCCAGCATTTTGTTCACATTACTATTTAGATACAGTACATTATGCATCATCATAACTGCACGGGAATGGAAAAGAACATACAGTAAAAATGCATCGGGAGATTTTCGCTCGTAGCATCCCCCTCAAACTTTCAAATAAGCCTCAGTAAATTGGCAGTATATTAAAATGACTAGGTACTGGCATACTTTCATTTTTCAGTTTGCCTAATGATTTTCCCGTATCTTGTTGGATAGGACACACCGCCCTCTTGCCCCCACCCTTGTGTATCTGTTCAGTATCTTAATTCAACTTTCAGAGGTGGGAGTTGAATAAACAAGCTAGCAGTGATTGCACCCCCTTTCTTAAAAGAGGGGTGGACCCTCTTTTTCTCCGTTTTTTGATGCAAAGCTCGATCCGTTTCTTGTTAAAGCGAGAAGTCTCAATCAAACTTTTTTCACTATGTAGCTAGGATGCATCAGTTGCCGCCGCTTCGAAAAGCCTGGCTTATGTCTAGAGTTGATCTTTTGTGTAGCTGCATGATGTTTAGAAACATTTAAAGCACTAAACGGATGCTTTTCACAAAATGTCAAAGTGCAGGAGGCCGCCATTAACCTTTCGGAGGTAATTCTTCTATATATCGCTTCCTTATTCAGCTATGCTTCTCAATCTCTGTTTCTTTGGTGAGTGCGCACTCTAGAAAAACAGCTCCTCTCCCTTGTGTCTGTGAGCTGTGGATGTAGGGAAGGCATAATGAGGGAACTCAAAGCAGGTTATGATTGATGCTGTCCAGACCCGTGCAGGCCCGGTCCGCCAGTGCCAAGACTAGCACATTTAAAGAGGGCTGTTTTCAAAACTTTTTCCTCACCACCTTTTATATGCGGCATGAAGTCTTTCAGATGTTTTTCTTCACTGGCATGCTTATACATAACCCAGTTGTGCTAAAGTATTGAAAAAATGCAGAATTCTTCATTTCCTGTTGATAAATTTGGGAGGAAACAGAGGAAGAGTGAAACTCACAAGGGTCGTATTTAAAGAAATACAAGTCGTTGCTCACACTTGTGTCACGCCAAGCTGGTACGGCTTTCTTTCTTCTGTGGAACACAAAAAGAAACGTTTAGCTCATGCTGCTGAGAAACATGACAAGTTACCTTTATCACTGAAAGAAGCAGACACTAATGTTGAGGTCTGTGGAAGAAAGAGAGTGAATTTTCAACAACATGAGTGTGAGTGACAGAATGTTCATTTTTGGGTGAGCTATCCCTTTAAGATCTTTTCCACACATTTGGCAACATTTATGTAATTTCTGTGAGCAATATCACGAGTGTTTAGTGAAACCAGGGGAGACGGCTTCACCATTAATTAAAGTTCTCGGCACAGAACTAGGCAGGAGAGACTGGCATATTGTCCGGGCGGTCTTTACTCTCTCTGCTGTGTAATAATGTAAAGACTGACTTACTTTCTCAGATGGTGTGCTCTGTCCTTTCTCTCAGTCCTTGCTTCAATCCAGATATATTTGCATGTGAAATAACGTAACTGAAGGCATCATATATATATATGTGTGTGAGTGTATATATATATATATATATATATATATATGTACATGTGTCTATTTGGCTGTAGAAGTGTGGCCATCCCATTTCATCCATGTCACAGTCACAGTATCAATGGCAATAGCTGTAATAAATATAGAGCATATAGACTGGCAATGTAAATTATGTTATACATATATTATTAATTTTTACATTACCAGTTAGTTTGAATAAAATTGACTACATTTGTTTCATTTGATTTGAGACAACATATCAAAGCTTTGTATGACCAACATCCCAGTCATGGTCTCTCTCTCTCTCTCTCTCTTTTTAATGACACTTTTACTATCATTCACAGAGATCCAGGCGATGCTGTAGCACCTCTGACAGTCTGTAGTCTGGATCCAAAGCTTCTCGCTGTCCTCCGAGGGGAAGGACAGAGTCCATGTTGTGAAAATTGACCCATCTCCGGCTCGTTCCCATGGAGGTCGGCATTAGCGTGTGTGGCGAGGACTGAGGTTTAGCTATTTGCTCTGCCCCCTGGTGCCCCTGAGGGCCGTTTAAAGGGGTTTAAATGTCTCCCGCCCTGGCTGGCATGTTTGTTTTTGTTCTGTAGCCGGCTCATGCTACGTTTAATGACGCAGGCCTGGGTTTTGACTGATTTATCAGGGGCCATTAAGTCAGCGAAAAGGGAGCTGGAAAACACTTTTACGTCTGTTTCTGAAAACACATCGACTGCCAAAGCTTCACACCGCCATGCTGCTGGCGTGTTGCTCTTCAGGGAGCGCCGAGATCGCAGGGTACATAAAGTTTTAAAGTTCCTGCTGTTGGTACATTGTTGGTGTTTTATTCACAGTTTGTAGAATCCTCCATACGGCTTGGGGAAGAGGAAAAGCCCTAAAAAAACCAAATCTGGCCATTTGGATCGCGGTGTTATTATGTTAGCGGTTAGCCTAAATACACAAAGACAGATTGATTAACAATCAGCAGGCACAAAAGTAATCAACCGCTTGAAATAACACTCTAAATAACACAATTGAGCCTCAAATAATATGCACAATGTCTATGACAGTGGGCGTCAGAAAGCTTGTGAAAATGAGCAGCTGTTTACAATAAGGACGTGTTACAAGTGACAGTTGTGTGTGTGAATGTACCTTTATCAGGAAGTGTTGTTGCTTATTAAATGAACCATCTGTAGGACAAGATTTTTGGGGGCCTTGGGGACGGGTTTCTTTCCTGATAAAATGCTGGGAAATCAAAACCGTGTGCGGAAACGGCCCCGTAATCAACATCTGCATGAGCCAACGAGTCAAATTTGGCCCGTCCTTGCCCTGTCAATCACTCAGGTGAGAGGACGCCGAGCAGATGAGCGCCTTAAAACGCCTACGCCCACGGTGCACTGTAAATTCCCCTTGAAGATCGCTGGTGCCCACGCAAGGCTCGTCTCTAGACCCACGGTATCTGCTGAATTTCCAGATATACTGGCGTCGCAGTCATTAGCCGGAGCGCTTCGCATTAAAGTCATTAATCGAAGTGGTTGTTCTCGTAGGCTTATTGCAGGATGAAGAATATCGCAGCGTCTGTCACTTTGAAAACTTCTCACCCGAGGTGTCACCTTATTTGTCAAAACAGTTCACCAAAGCGTTTCATCTTAGCTTAATTCATTCAACGCGAAGGCGCTACATATCCGCCAGCGAGACATGTAGCCGAACATGCCATTGCTCGACGTTACACAACGTTGTTTTCCAGCATTGTTTTTTTTTTTTCTTGTCCTGTGTATTTTTGTTGTCTCGGCAGGAAGGGGTGGGGGTTGATACATCATTAAGACTGGTGGGATGGCTGGTGTCTCTCCAGATCATTCTGTCAATGAGAGTGCCACTGACGGTAGGCCATTGTTTGGCGTGGCAGGCAGGCAGGGCCTCGTCTCCTCTCATCTGCGAGTGAGGCGGGCAGGCGGCCCGTCCCGGGCTCCGGTACCGGGGCGTTGATGATGTAAAGTGACACTCCCGTCAGCTCTCATAAGACAACGGCCAGGCGTCGGCCCGTGCTTCCAGGGGCCATGCATAATTCAACAACAATGCAATATCCCCCCCACCTCACAGATACGCAACATCTCTCTGTCCTCTCACAGTCCAAAGCCTCTTCTGCCCCTGTCTGACACCAGTCGCAGAGCAGCTGCACAGGTTCAAACACACACATGCATACATGCACAAATGATCAGGCTGCCCTGGTGCCTGATGAACTGTATGAATCAAGAGTGTCTAGGATGGCATCGATCAGGTGTACTGGGGATATTGGCAGGGCGTTTTGCCCCAGTCAGTCAGCTTTATTTTATTGCTTGAGCAAAACCACTTATGGCTTGTTTGTGTTTGTATTTGACAGTTTAGAACCGATATTTTAGATGCCAAAATGCTGTAAACAGAAATTCAAATCAATTCAAGTTATTTGTACAACGCTTCTCACGATACAAATTGTTGCAAAGCAGCTTTACAGAAAATGTGAAGTCTCTACATTATATTTAGGAGTGTGAAATGTACAGTAAAAAATCATGCAGATAGTTACATATTACACGTAACAAAACAGTCTGTGAACACTGTTAACTGTAATGATTGTGCCGCGATTAAAATTTGCTATTGCAATTAAGTGCAAAAAATTTGTAGTTTTAATATGTTGCTCCAGAGTTAGCATCATCTAAGAAATGTCCTATAAAAACATGCAAAAATATCTATCTAAAAATTATATATATATATAGAGAGAGAGAGAGAGAGAGACAGAGAGAGAGAAATTCATGTGTATTTAATTAATTATATTTATAAACTATATGTAAACATAAAAAACATGGCTATATATATATATATATATATATATATATATAAGCATATCATTTTT
>JAUYWG010000056.1:15176383-15205560 GCA_034779775.1 Enteromius afrohamiltoni
ATGAACATAACATATTTTCATTAAATATATACATGCATGTGTTTGTATTTTTATATACTTAATAAATATACACAGTATATACAAATATACTATTCAAAGAAAAACCTTTATTTTGGATGCGATTAATCGCGATTAATCATTTATACTTTATAAATGATATATATATACTTTTTACTCTTATTACTCTCTTTTTTAACTTTAAAAATAAGAAAAATGTATTATTTACTTTATTATTTATGTGTTTTTCCAAATTTGTTTCAAAGTGACACTTGAACCTAGTTGTAAATCTTAGAAAGCATACCTTACAAATACTTACAATTGTAATAGAAATGTCTTTTTCACAAAATAATTTTTTTTCTTTAAAGATTAACGGCTGTTTCGAGAGAATATGTCAACCACGGCCGCACTCTCTTTTGCGAGCTTAAAATCCTATACTTGACAGCCATTCAGACCCCCCCCCCCCGATATATGCCTGCTCTCTCCTTCTGCAGTTTTCCCCTCAAAAACCTCTGGGTAAACATTTATTTTTTTCCTCCATTGCCACATAATCCGCAGGTCAAGTGTAGTTGCAGGCTAGTATACATCATTAGTGTGAGTAAAACTCAAGTGGGAGAGCGAGCATGATGGAGCTTTTTCACTTGTAGCTGGTCGGACGTTCCATTTGTCATCCTCGCCGTCTGTAAAGGCAGAAATTAGCCATGGCAGGCCTGGAGTAATGTATAGCCCCAGTTGCTGAAATTAACCAATGAATCACCCATTTTGGCTGATTAGGGCCAATATATTCACGCTCTCTCGTGACACATTTTTAGTAAAACAGTGTGGTTTATTTAAAAGTTTGCCCCAGTCTCTTGGCCTTTTCGAGCATGTTTTGCGAAGCGGCTGACAGTAGCAGTATGCTGTTGTTGTGTGTGCGTGCCTGTTCGGAGGGAAGAGGGAATTGTGGGTAGTTCAATTTGTTGTCAGAAAGAGGGATTATTTATAGATTCATTTACTTCCATTACTTGGGCAGTCAGGACATCATGAGTTGTTAGACCTCTGGAAAATATTTTGTTATAGGAACATAACTCTGGTTTTTAGCCTTCAGCGCAGCACAGAGTGATGTACTGAGAGAAAGAAAGACAGAGAGAGATAGAAAGAGCGAGAGGGAGAAAGAAAGAGAGCTTGTGCATTGTGCCAGAGGCTGCAAGTGTTCTTTACCTCGTCAATAACAAATAGATTTATGACTGATTTGATTCGATCACATGGAGAAAATGGCCCTTTAGTATGACACATTTCTCTTGTTCAGACAGCTGAGGAAGGAGATGAAGCGGGCGGCATGGGGTGAGGTGAGGTGGGCCGCTGGATTGCTTCTTTCTGCAGGATAACAACAGCCTGCTCTCCTGCATCATCCCTGTATGTCGACGGATCCTGTTAGTCACCAAGAACCCGTTCCATCTCCGTCAATATTACACGCTATTCTAAACTCCACACTTTTAAGAATTGGAGTTAAGAAGGTAAAAGCGGGTCGCTTACGTTGGCAGTTCCAAAAGAAGCCGGAGCCAATCAGATTAGAGTATCAGAACAAACTGTAGCATTATAATGACTCACATTCATAGAACATTCAGCATTTGGAATGTAACTGACAGCAATGGCTTCATCAGTTGTGTACAAAATTACGACTGGTCTACTTTCTTACGTTGTTTTGCATACCGAGTTATATCACTGTAGACTTTCAGTCAGAGTAGCAACATATTTATGTCTATGTATACATTATACAACTGATTGTTCAACTGATGAAGAAAAAGAAAAAAGTTTAGAAAATACTGTCTAACCTGATGAAGATCTGTTCTGTAGTCTTGTCTTCCTTAAATATATAAAACGTTAAAACCAGCCTAGGGTGGTTTAGACTGGTTTTAGCTGGTCATTCCAGCTGATTTAGTCTCCCAGTCTAAACCAGCTAAGACCAGCCTGGTCAACTGGGAAGTTCTCAGAACCCCTCTAAAACCAGGCTGCTGTCCAGCTTAACCAGCTAAGAGTTAATTTTCCAAAATTAGGATTTATCCATGATATGGATGGATAGGGCAAGATTTGACCGAGATACAACTACATGAAAATCTGGAATCTGAGGGTAGAGAAAAATCTAAATGCTGAGAAAATCACCTTTATATTTGTCCAAATGAAGATCTTGTCAATGCATATTACTGATCAAAAATTAAGTTTTAATATATTTTGGGTAAGAAATTGACTAAATACCTTCATGGAACATTTTTTTTTTGGCAAAAAATAAATAAATCTGACATTTTGACCCATACAATGTATTTTTGGCTTTTGCTATAATACCCTAGCGACTTAAGACCAGTTTTGTGGTCCAGGGTCACACACACACACACACACACACACACATATATATATATATACACAGGGTGCGATTTGTATAAAAAATATCTCCAAGGTAAGGTTGATTATAGCCTAACCTAATGTTAGTGTGATCTGTTAAAACGAAAGAGTCATACTTACACTGTGACTATTCGTGCATCCGAATATGCTGTATCATTTGCAAAAATCCTATGATAAATGAGTAGAATGTCTAAAAGCTTCATTATGTAGTATGCAAACGATACTTTGCTATCCGGTAAGGCCGAAGGAGCTGAGAAGCCATTACATTTGAATACTGAAGAACACAATGGTCGGCATTTTGTTCATACTGTACATACAAAAACTGATGGTTGGCAGCTTCTTACCAGTTACAGTGCTTTAGGTACCCGAGAAAGCCATTCCTTGTCGGTTTGTTGTTCGTAGGGAATCCTAGGGCAAAGGTGATCATGATCAAAAAGTTCTTCATTTAAAATGAGTACATATAGTGGATGAATATTAGACATGTAGGTGTTTTACCAATAAATAATAAAAAAAAAAATAGAAATCTGTGTAATGGGTAAGTGTGAGGGCAGAAAAGCTAATTTTGTTCATTGTAAGTAGACTTGATTTTAAGTTTACCATGTTGGCCAACAGAATGTTGCTTGGTTTGATAGCACGTTCTGTGAGGCCTGTGCTTTATGTCACTGCTCTAGTTGTTTGTTACAGCATTTTGCTGATGTGACCATACCTTAAAAAAATGATGCATTTGATTTATAGCTAAAGCCTACACTGGGCCACAAATTTCCAACTGTTCTTTTGTTGCGTTGAAAGCTCTGGTATTTCCCTCAGGACATGCAAATCGAGAAATCTTCAATGTTATGAGAGTGCATCAACCAGGAAAAGGTCAACACTGTCAATTTAGAACCAGATGCAATGATCTGTTCACTTATTTACCGTTCCGGCGACGCATGTAAGCACTAGGCCAGATTGGAAGAGCGTGGCGCAAAACTTTTTGCAGGGTCGCAAAAGATTTGTCGCATTTTTCTTCATCTCCTGTATCCGCCGTCTCAGTGTAATTCATTCAGCCCCTGCAATTTCCAAATATGACTAGATCGTATTTCCTCAGGGCTTTGCCACTTACAACATTCACCTACACCTCATTATGGACAATTGTGGGCTGAGCATTACAATTCTCCAAACATATTGCCTACGTTTTAAGAATAACAGAAGACCGTTCGGCAGCGGCGGAAAAAGAAAAGGCGTTTGCTGCAGTGGAGCGGGGATTTGTGCTCGGCTTATCCGTGGAGTATTCTGAAAGGGCTTTTAATAACCGGCATCGGCCAGCAATTAGAGAAAGAGAGAGTGTGTAAATTGATTAATGAGAGGGAGAGAAAGACGAATGCTAATTCAGGCCTGTAGGAAATCAATGCGGCTGGAACAGGGCAGGGAAACAAAAGAAGCCTTGAAGAGCCGTGCCGAAGACACCGTAGTAATTTCATTTTGATCATGAAACAATGATACCGAGGGTCCGTCATTTGTATGTTTCTGCAACGATTATATTAAACACAATGGTACTTTGTGAGAAATCACGACTGGACTCTAATTCTAATATAATACTGTCATTTCACAACACGCCAATAGCGCGGCACGCCTCTATAGCCGTCACTTTGGGGTCAGTCACGATGTGTATAATTTCTTTTGAAGCTTCTGTGTAATTAGCGAAAAGCAAAGGAGAGAAGACAAAATGGCTCCTTCCCTTAATCGGGTTTAGAGACCGTGCTCGTTATTCAGCCTCTGTATTTCACCGAGCCAATCAGACGCGGCGTGCAACCGCAGCTTATCCCTGCACGGGCACAAAGAGGAACTCAAGTTCTGCCATGTTTCTAGGGACGGTGGCTCATAAATATTGCTTTCGCACTGGATTGAGTTGATTTTATCTGATGGGAAGGACACATTACTTTCTGATGACTTCATGAAGAGGCCGGTGACCTCGTGGCCCTGTCAAGAGTTGTGATCAAATGTAAGTTAATGCATTCAAAAATGCATTCTGTAAGGAATCACAATCTAGATTCATCACTGTTACAATGCTATTGATTTTTTGGTAGCAAACAAGCAAGAGGGATGGCACTTGCTCAACAACTTTGATTTGAAGAAAATATTTTCTCCTGGTGCTTTCAGAGTTTTGAGGCGATGTATCGTGTTGGTGTTTGGTGAACACGATGAGTGCAGTGTATATTGAATAGCTTTTTTTTAATGGGGAGAATAGTTTAGCTTTGTCACAGCCATGAACCTACGGTACTTGCTAGTTGAAAGCATGTGGGGAAAAAAGGGAGGGGCATTTCTATTCTACAGAGCATTTGATTGGGCAAAACTCTGTAGTGCAGGATGACTCATCAATAGATTTAGTTTGTTTTCCAGGAAGAGTATGACTTACGTTTGGAGTTGGTAACATTTTTTTTTTTAATAAGTCATTTATCTTTATCAATGCTGCACTTAGTCCATGGAAAGAAATACATTAAAACAGTGATGTTGTGAAATGATATCTGAAACAGTCTTCAGTGTCACATGATCCTTCAGGTCTAATATGCTGATTTGAATTTTAAAAAAGGTTTCTTATTATTAATGTTGACAACAATGCTTTTTAATAGTTCCCTCAAAAAATTAAAATTACAGCATATTTTACTCACCACCAAGCCAGAAATATTTATAGTTTTCAAATTATTGTTACGTTCATTGTCTTTGGTTTAGTTCCTGTTTGTCCTTATTTGGTCTATCCTGTCATTATGTGATTATTAGTTAATTCAGTTCCACCTGTGTCTCCCCAGCTGTCGACCATTTAGTCATTAGTTCCTTGTGTATAAATACCATTGCTGCGTCCGAAATGGCGAGCAGCATGTCCAAATTCATAGTATTCGAAATTCAGTAGGCGAGAAGTACCTGGATGACTTACTGCTTCCCCCCAAATTCTATAGTAGGCTTACCATAGGCACTTTCCTATCCCGTAAGGCTCCGGGAGAGGAGGCGTCATATTCGAAAAATGGCGGAAAGTGGAGACGCGGCTCATTTTAAGTGTAAGCACCTCAGGAAAAAAACGTTGTTTACTGTGATTAAATTACACTTGTTAAACACATTCTAAATAAACGAATGACTTATTGAAAGTTTACATTTTCGCGCTGTTGTGACGACGCATGACACGTGACAACATCAATATGGCGGATGTAGTGCATCCGAATTCCATTCATACTACCCACATTCATACTATATAGAACATACTTTTTAACGGTTGGGTACTACGTTCAGTTTTAAATGTAGTACCTACTTAAGCAGTATGCGATTTCGGACGCAGCACATGTCCTTCGAGTTCAAGTTTGTCAGTCAATGTATTTGTTATGTATTGGTTGTTGGATTCTCCTTGTTTTGATTTATTATTAAAAAGACTTTTATGTTGATTTTACTCCTCAATCTCCTGCGCTAAAAATCATTAACTGAACGTTAATATATAACGGCCAATGATGTCGATTATTTTATCATTTTGGAGTCTCGTAGATTTGCTTGCTGGATCTCTGACAAGAAAATAATGTATGATATGTAGAAAATATATTCAATTTTTCATATATATACAGTATGTATTTTTCAGATATTAGACACTTGAATTCCATTTTTAGTCAAAAGAAATAGATTTGTTAGTTATAGAGAAAAATATAAAAATGTCTCCACAATTTTTTTTTCCAGTTATTAATAAGCGCACACGCTTTTATCTCAGTCTCCTCTCTCTCTATCTCTGTTTGTTTCTGGTCTTTATGCTCTGTCATTCAAATTTACCTGCAGTTGTGATATCGTGAAGCACAGCTCAGAGGCAGGACTTATCCCAGCTTATATTTATTTCATGTAAATTGGCCACATCATGCATAGCTTTTGGTGATTATGATAAATCCGATTATCTCCTCGATCTTGTCACACTCCCCGATGGAAAATTAAAGGTGAGAAATGTATGAAGAAATGCATTTAAAAGGGTGAATTGATAAAAAGTGCTGACGTCTCCACTCATTGACCCTCTCCACGCATCCGAATATGTTTGCCATTACGATGAATTGATATAAATGTGAAAGGAAACGTGGCCGTTTATGCAAAACAATGAGTATGATGTTTAGCTATTTGCTCGCTCATTAAGGAGTCGTACTTCTAGACAAAAGCAAACACGATAAGATTAATACCGAGCTCACGACCAGAATAGTTTTGTTGTGAAGTCTTATGTGATGTCGTCCAACATCAATGACCATGATACCTCATCTCTCGGCCTTACGATGGATCATCTGGTGGCCTGAATTAGCAGTGAAGCATTAGTCACTACAGTTGGGGTTGAGAAACAGTTAAAGCGAATTGTTCCAGATCAGTTGTAAATAGCGGTTAGTCACCTCAGCCCTCAATCTGCTCTGCAGAGCCGGGCGGTACTTACATAAGGTCTCTGGATTGTCTTTGGCAAGCCTTGCCACTGAGGCATCAATCCGTCCATCTGGGTAGAATCAGCAGCCAAGTCCAATGTGGCTAAATATTTACTCAGTCAAATACACACAGCCACACAGATGAAAAGAAGCATTCATCAGGAATTCTGCCTCTTGTCAGCCTAAAGACCAACAGTTGAACCGAACCTCCCACAGTGTCGCTGGGTGCCGTGGCTACAAGGCTATATTTAGCCACAGCACAGCGATAAATATCGCCGTATTGCTCCATCTAGGTAAACAGAAGATAATCATTGGAGCGTTGATTCATAGGTAATGTAAATAAAAGGGGATGACTGAGGACACTGCGATGAGCCTGGGTTCCAAAACATAACGTGCTGCGTCTATAAGCAGCGTTTTAGGGCATCGTAGTTACTGTACACGTCTGACAGGAAAGACACACTTCCAAAAAGTAGCCGGTTTCATCAAGCCGTAGGGTGACAGTTGCATGGGTTATACAAAGTTATTATGAAGGGCATAACAGGATATAAATACACAATATATCGTTATTATATTTAGAAGTCTTGACATTTTTTAAAGATTGAAATGTAAATTTTAATATAGAATTATGAAATATAAATGTGAATAAATAAATGTCAAATTAACTGTGTAGTAAGTCTGAAAATATAAATGCAAATGTTACAATATAGTTACATCTCTGAGACACCCCCCAAAAAAGTGGGGTTTTGGACAAAATTGATATAAATCCATTTTGATTTGGGATCATTTTGATCTGATAAGGGACAACACAAACTATGAAAACATATTTTATTACACAAACAATTTATGCATAGAAAATACTGAAAAAATCCAGCATTAGCAGCTATTACAGCTCATAATCTAGGCATCCGAGCTGTCAGTTTATTCAAACACTGACTTACTCCTGAAGATGATTCATACTTATTGGACACTTCTTACGGACATCACTGTCCAGTTCCTCCCATAGCAGCTCAACTTTGACATATAAATGTATATATTACCATTATCAAAATAAGAGCTATTATTGCTGGTCTTCAATGATAGTGTCAAGTTACTTTAATGTACAGTATTTGCACCAAAAAATGATCGTTTATGCCGATAACATCCAAAAGCACACTGTTAGGTGTGTTTCCAAACTTTTGGAGGGCAGTGTAAATATTGACAATTCACTGAATACTGAAAAGCAGAACATAATTTAGGCGATGTGAAATTATGTGAAACCAAGGTTGCTCTGTATATTTAATGCACAGTAGTGTGCCTGCTTTGCATTCTACTTTCATATACAGTATGTATATTTCATACATGCATATGATTGCTATGCATACTTATTAGAATATTGTGCCATTATCTTAGCAAAATGTACTCTTTAAAATCTAGAGTCTCTAGATTATAAGTGTTCAGAATGTTATTGATGTAGTGTTCACTTCTTTTCTCTCCGTATGCTTCTTTAGAACACAGCTCACTCGGTTTTGGAACAGAGCCTGCATGTGTGTGTGTGTTTTTTTTTGTCACCGATTAAGACGAATATAGTGGTTTTCATCACCGGACTCCCCTCACCTCCATGTTCCAGTTCAGAGACAAAGAATTGAGTCTTGCTTCAGCTGGGTTAACCGGGTCTGTTTGCACTACAGGAACAGAGTGATTGACGAATGGCCGGCTAGACGGATGGATGGATTGATGAGACGTCACGAGACAGCGTAAACTCAATGCAACATTCAGAATGTTCGCCGTGATGCGTCCCAGATGCAATGTAAACATTGTGTTAACCTTTACCATTCACTGCGTGTCATAACTCCCCCCCCTCACCCCATCCACCCAATTCTTCATCGCTCAACACTTCCCATTCACATCCAACAAGCAGACACACGCCTTGTGAAGACTAAAAAAATGGAAACTTTGTGGTTAATTACACCAGATAATTTAATTTTGATTAATAATTAACATCCCTTTTCCTAACTAAATATTCATAATTAATCAACAAATCATAAAGAGAGGGAGACGACTAATTAGCTCCCAGACCCAAACCTGACCACTTAATCCATATCGTGGAGTTGACACTGCTAATTGCGGGAGTAATCAACGCAGGGCCCGGTGGGATTTGATGAAGGAGTTTGTAAATGGGAGGGAGCACCAGCCTCCTCTGAGCCTCAATGATGGCTCCATTTGTTACCATGGGAGAGTGTCGTCATGGTGACAACATGGGAGTGATGTCATGGCGAGAGGAAGGAGTTTTGATCTGAACGGCTCTGGATTCACCGATGTGCATTGATTTGACTGATTGTTTTGACTCTGAGATAAATGTTTAACTCAACTCATTTGCTTTTCAAAACTCGTGCCTCTGCTTCCTGTAACACATGCGAGTCGAATTAAGCACTTCAAATGAGCCGACGTAATTGTTTTCATGCCGAATGTCATTTGCTGGATGTATGTTGATGTACATATGTGTTATCATAAGTTAATTAAATAATGAAGGCTTTCTCAAAATGTCTTGATTCCATTTAAATATTTACAGATTATGGCATTAGTCGTTTCTAGGCCAATATGTGTCATGAGGTCATATTATTCAAGGTTTTCTTAAGACAATTTTCATTTTCTAACATAATCAGTAATTGAGAAGATGCAAAGCCACAAAAATCATTTTAAACACTGTACAATGTCAACTTTGTTCATATTTTATTGCAGGCAGTGAATTGTATTATGTCAGCAGCTATATTGGTATTGTTATGTTTTAGTGGTTTAGTTTTAGCAGCTTACATAAAAATATGGTTAATTTTTAATGCAGTATTTTTTTATTATTAGTATTAGTAGTAGGTTTTTATGATGATTTGGTGCTCAAGAAGCAATAAGAATCTTAATTGTTATTATCAATGCTGAAAACAGCTGTGCTGATACGGCTGTACCGTGAACATTCAAAAGAACAGCATTAATTTAAAGTATACATTTTTGTAACATTATAATGCTGCGTTCACACCAGACGCGAATGAAGCGTTAAGCGCGAGTGATTTACATGTTTAGTCACTGCAAAAACGCGACTTGACATCCTGCGGCGCGATTTGCGCAAATTAGGCGGCGCAAATGGCACGATTCAAAGTCTAACCACTACAGAGACTGGATCTACCTGGCAGAAGCCCCTCCCATGACACGACTTTGCGTTTTCTGTGAAGCACGTTTAACGCGCGAATGAAGCGAGTAAACTCAAAATGTTCATGCGCCCAACTATGCGCGAATAGCGCAATTTATTTGCGCAAGTTGCGTCTGGTGTGAACGTACCATAAGTCTCTACTATGTCCTTGTGGAATAAAAATTATAATTTCCTAAATACTTTTTCTATTTCAGTTTATGAAGAGGAAGACAAATACAGTGTTAGTAAAATTCAACTGCTGAGTCCAGCCCTGTGCAACAACAACCAATGAGGTGAGTTTATCAGTTTGGGGCGGGATTATTGGAAGCTTCTTGTTTGGAAATGATCTTCTGCTTAAATATTTTTTATTATTATTATTTTAATTGGAAAGCATCATCTAGTTTAAGAAAACTTTCCATTTTTAATCTAAAGTACGTGAGTAGAACTATTGAATAGAAGTATTTTATGTTGGCTCCATTGAGAACAAAATCTTAGTGCAGTTTTTGTCTGTGTCTAGAACGGAGAAAAACAATCCTTTAATATCTACACCATTTATTGACACAATAAGTGCCACTGTGTACTTTAAAGAGCTTTGATGTCATTGGGAAAATATAGGGAAATGTATCTCGTTTCATATCCACAGACCAGAGTCTCACCTCTCATGAAACATTCATGATCCGTTCAAGGTATAACACCAGGCAGTGGCATCTTTAGCACTTGAGGTTAGAAGATGTCTAGAGATACATTCGGATGTGAAAATATTCACGTTTGAAAGAAATGCATTCAACAAGAATGGAAATTGTTTTAATATGTGCTATCAGACAGATGACATGGTGTGAGTCTAGTTTGAGTAATACAGTGTTTTCATTAATCTCACTTCAGCATGTTACGTTTGTGTTTGCCTTCAGTACAATATTCTAAATTGTAATATACCTAATTTGTTTGTAGTATGCCTAATTTGAGAAAAAAAAAAGAAAAAGTTTGGTTTGAGTGCTGGTGATAGCCTGAAGGTTATGGAAGTAGGCTCGCAGGTTTAGTTTGAAACAGGGGTGACCCGGGAACTGGAGAATTAACTTGAGATTACAGCCCTGTTCTCTCAGCATTATGCCCTTGAGCGCAGCACTTAACCCCATGTGGCTCCATGGAGACTGGCCCTGCAATTAGTGCGCTGCAACTTGCTTTGAACAAATAGTGTCTGCTTAAGTAACAAGTGACTGATTAGAGCTTCCATCGCTAATTAGTGGATTTTACTAGAATACTGTATTCTGTTCATCAGAGAATTTACTCTGCTTAATGGGATGATGTAATAATTGCTTCAAACACAATCAGCTATCAGGGTGAATCTTGTCTAACCTGTCAAGAACATGTCTGGGGTCTTTAAAGAATAATCATTTAATACAAGAAAATCTATTTTGCTTAAAGATGGTCATACTTAATTATTGAGTTTTTTTCTTATTTTAAAAAAGTCTAATTTTCATGGTGTAACGCAGAAGAAATAAAACTATGTAATTTAATTGTAAATGTCTCAATATATATTATTTGAATAGTAAATTTAAATAATCTAATTGTTTTGGAAATAATACTATACTATTATTAGTAATTGTTGTACAGCATTTCCTTCAAGCTCGTTTAAGAAAACATATTAGTGCTGTCAAACGATTAATCGCGATTTATTGCATTATTGATTTTAATGCAAACACATGCATGTATATATTTAATGAAAATATGTTATGTTTATATATTAAATATATGTAGATATAATATCACATATAAGCAAATAAATATATACATGCATTTACATGCAAATACGTTTTTTATATATATATATATATTTTTTTTTTTTTTTATAATAATAATAATAATAATATATAAATATTAATAATATAATATTACATGCTGGACATCTACCCATCAACATTTTTGAGTATGTTTTGTCCAAATTTTTTGTGCATTAAAAATGTACGTTTGCTAAAGAGCGACAACAATTGTTTGATATCCTTGTGCCGTTTGTAGTTTTTATTGGAGGAATAGCTTTCTGGGTTGGCTAACAAACTTTTATGAAGATTTCATAATTTATAGAGATGTCATTTGGTTGAACAGTTGAATTTAGCTTTGTAACACCTCACATTATATTTGAAGATTTAGAGATTTAAAGTTCCTAATGAGTGTACCATCCGTTCCCCGTCACAACCCGAGAACTTATTTCTCAATCACTCCGATTATTATGCCACTGACGTTCATTAGCGGCAGACTTTGTCCTTGAGGCAGCATTCCTTCTTGTATTTTTTTTTCATACTTCCCTCACACACCTTTCTTTTTGTGTCAATTCCTTCTTAATTGGACGTTTTGTCACCAAACAAGATTTATTACATGGGCCAGGGTGGAACGGAATAGCGCTGAAATTAGAATAAGGTTCCTTGTGAGACTCGGGCACGTCCACCGAGGGTTTCGACCTTGCGGGTCGTTCCCCTGCCGTTGGGTGAGGGGGTGGGGGGGGTAAGCTCCCACCCCTTTTGAGAGAGAGAGAGGTGGTGGGGGGGATACAGAGAGAGATACAGAGAGGGTTGAAGGGCTCTTGGGATGCTTCACCAGTGGCCTGAATACCCAGTCTGAAGCTTTATCTACTTATCCATGTCACCTTCAAACCTTGCAAACACTGACACCGTTTCCTGCCTGTCCGTACTGAGCCATTACAGAGCAGCTGCTGATCTGCACCGTGAGCTAAAGGGGTGTGGTCAGAGGCCACAGTGGGCGGGGTTATCAACAACTGCAATGTGTTCCTCTGTTTTGATGAACACATCTATCTATCTATCTATCTATCTATCTATCTATCTATCTATCTATCTATCTGTCTGTCTATCATCTATTAATCCATCTTACCATCTATTTTCATTCTATACCTCCACCCGTCTGTCTGTCTATCCGTCTGTCTTTTGTTCTGTATCTCTTTCCATCTATCATTCTATCTATCTTTCTTTTTTTCTACTGTTCTATCATTCTATCTATTCTGACATTCTATCTATCATTTTATCTATGATTTCAATGGTTTTAAGATTTTATCTCAATGCATATTGGATGTGTTTACAATTGGCACAACATAGTCATGTGTGATATAATTCTAGAAAACAGCATATTAACGGTACAAATGGGGTTTTATTTTTCACCCCCCCCCCCACAAACACTTCAACCGCCTGTCATATAGAGACTTTTCACAGTCCATCAATCCCCGCTGGATAAAATCAGACCATTCTCTTTGAAGATCCTGATTCACTCTGAAATAAGTCACGTTGATTCTAAGCTTATTAAACAAACATTTGGTGCATAAACTACTTGAAAAAACAGAAGCTCCATATTTAACATCACAACAGGATGACACTTCTCACACACAGCTGTTTTCCGTATCCATCAATATTCTGTCATCGAGTCATTCACCTTCACTTTACCAGAATGAATGTCTCTCGTTTGACTGCACATATTCTGTTCGCCAAGTGCCGAGCGAGTTTTTTCATCCTCTTCTCTCCACGCAAACGACTGCCGAGGTAGAGCTGGCAGGTGTCGTTCCAGATGTTTCTCCCACACTGATGTCATTTAGAGCCAGCTGTTGAGGGAGAGGTGTCTCTGCTCCCCTGTCCGTCAGCGCGTGTGGGGAGGAGAGCAGGGGGAGGGCTGGGGGTGAGGAGGCTAATTTCTTTAATTGATTGTAAGTACAGCATGACAGGTCTCCTGATGCGGATGTACAAGCACGGGCCCCGGCACTTAAAACTCAGCCACCAGGGAGGCCATTGATCCGGCCCATCGATCCTCACTCTTTTGCATCAGGCTCTCGAGTGCGGCTGAAGTTCTTGAACAGTTTTAATGGAGAGAGACACTCCTGTAAGGCTACGGTACCATGACTGCAGGCGCTAAATACTATGCAGGGGCATGGTGATCATGACTTCTGTCTCGTTCGCGAGTAATTTGTGTACTTTTACGTTTACAAGAGAGGCTTATAAAAAAAAAAGTTGAAGAGAGGCTGTTTCATGAGCGACTGTACTTGAATGCAACTATGCAAACTTGCTTTTGCATGCAGCACTGTATGAGGACTGATCTACGTTGTCTTCATTAGTGAAGGTCAAGATTTACCTGCACAATTCATGGGAAAGTAATCGCAACTTGAAAGAACGTGAAAGAATGAGAAACTGCTTTTGTGGTGTTCACAAGTGACAGGATGATGTAGAGGTTGTAGTTTTGAAAAGTAAAAAAAAAAATTCTGGATCTGAAAAATGCTCCAAAGCGACTGAGAAAAATTGCAATAAAATTACTCTTAGGTTGATCAAGCCAGAAAATGATCTTAGGTTTGGTGATTATTTTGAATGACATCTAGAAGAAAACATATACACCTGTTCAAACATACAGAGCACCCTGTATGTGTGTGTTTTTGAAGACGGAAGGAACATGTGACACTGAATACTGCAATCATAGGAATAAATTCCATTTTATTTCTTTATTCATATGTGTGTGTGTGTATATATATATATATATGAATGAATAAATAAAAAATCTTCAACAGGTAAATAAATTCTGCCACATAAAATATATATATATATAATATATAAAAGGGACATTTTAATTATATATCAATTGTAGAAAGAACATATCACAGTACTCAAAGTAAGGTACAGTAGTCAAATTGTGCATGAATGTTTTATATACAGCCTGAAATGCACTGAATAATAATATACAGTATTTATCATCCAGGTCAAGTAAAAAAACTGTTAATAAGAAATATGCACAACTTTAAATGATAATTTTTAGTAATGTTTTTAATTATTTAAATAATAATAATAATTAACAAAAAAAGTTTTTTAAAGTATTTTTCATTTTTCACATTCAAATCAATAGGTTAAAATTTAGTTTGGTTCTTCAGAACGAAGAAAGGCAGATTTCGAACAAGTGAGTAAATGCCAAAATTCTGGGTGAACTAACAAATCTCTGCAGTAATGAATCTAAGCTGAGATTTAAACCACTAACTTCTCACTCACTAAGCCTTTGTGTGTAGTATCAGCATATGCCTCTTTCCCTATATTTGCTCCCCGATACCTGTCTCCTCCATCACATGATGCCAGCGCTTACGTCTTAACGAGCATCAGATTACCAAACGTAATCACCTCGCCGTCACGATGATGGAACCTTATGGCAGTCGTGTCTTCCAGAAGGTTCCATATTAAGCAGGGGTTGATATTTCCACTCATTCCCCCCAAGCCCTGATAACGTTAACCCTTCTAATGAAGCTATTGTGATGCTGTCCAGGGCCATTGTTTTCGCCAGGTCCCTTCTCCTCGTCAGCTTGGCGTCCTCCTTGACGGTCTTACCTGTGTCTGTCACGTCCAGCAGATGATGGTTTGCTCTCATTTTTTATCCCTCCTGCATGGATGTATTTACATTCAAATTTACAGGCCGTGCTGTTGTTTGAATTCACGCTGGGTGCTGCCAGCAGTATATCTACTTGAGGCGAAATGTCATCTTGCATGGAACTATGGTATAATTTAATAGCAATTAACAGTAAACAATAGTGTGGTGTCCACTCGTAAATTAGCAGACCGGGGTGGTGGGGAAGAAAACAAAATCTTTCTCTCCTGATAGAATCTTGACTGACTTTCCACACTCACAGCCACTCATATAATTATAGTAAAGCACAATGGGGCTTAAATGATCATTTTAAACATTGCTATAGCAACATAAATTATCAAAAAGAAAAGGATAAAAATAAAGTTTGTTTTTGATTAAAAATACATGTCAATTTAATAGCAGCGTTCTGGGCCTTTTATCCCACAGCATGAGGTAAATTGATGCAAGCGTTAATATAGTAAGATCATTTTAAAGAACATTTATCTCAGTTTGCAAAAATACCCATATCAGCAAATGTGCACAGTTTTCTTTTTAGCATTTCTTTTTTAAATATACATGATTGTTATTGAGAAGTAGTCTCTTATACTCTCCAATATATTTATTTGGTCAAACGTTAATTTTCTTTGTTTGTTTTTTTCAGACCTATTCTAACAGCTATATATCATTATAAAGAGGAAACATGGAAGTTTAAGTCTAGCTAATTTAAATTACCATTTTTTTTTGTTTCTTTTTTTTCTAAGAATTAATAAATTTCCAGAATTTTAAGAAAAAAACGCAAGCAACAGTTTGGTGTTTCTTACTACTGTATGTACAGAAACAGGATTTTTTCTTTAGAAAGTTGTATGCAGGTGTTTCACGCTAAAAAATAAGATTTCGTCTACATTTAACATGCCCCAAGCAAGTTATAGTCATTTACTGCAATATCGTCATAGCCATTTTTCAGTGAAAAACATGTCTATTTACTAATATATTCATGTCCAAAAAATGTTCAGGACCAGGAAAAGGACCAGGACATCACTTGTTTGTTTTTCTGTGATTTTCAAAGAGTGCTCTCATACAAATGTGTCGTTTTCTGTTCGTTTTCATACAGGCATCATATGCTTTACTTTCACTTTGAGCTTGTTCAAATTCTCATTAAAAAATCCTGGCTGGTGGTTCAAAAGGCCGAAACCTATGTTTAATGGTTGAATGTGGATCTGGGCACGGGGTGGGACTAAGTGTTAATAATCGCTCCTGTTTGGCTCAGAGGAACGCAATGCATTGGATTTCTCTGACATATGTGAATATGACAATGGAAAGCGCTGAGAATCTCTTCTTCACGCCACTTTTTAGAGCATTCAGATGTGATTAGTGGTTTTAAAAGTTATTAAACATTAAAGAACAATAGCTAAAGAACAGTCTCTGTCTTTTGTAATGTAATTTATTGATGTGATGATAAACCTGAATTTCCAGTGTCTTCAGTGTCACATGATCTTTCAAAAATCATGCTGATTTGGGGCTTAAAAAACAAGAATATTATTGACGGTGTTGAAAACATTTGCTATTTTATGGAAACATTTTTGGATTAGGAGACTTTGACACAATCTGTATTGGTAAAAGCTATATAAATAAAGGTGACTTGACCAGTAATGAAGCCGAAACAGGCTGAGCAGAGCTGTAATCTATTCACATAAGAAAGTCTTGATTTGTTTAGCACGTTTTGGTCATTTTTTCATAGTTTTCGGTGACTCTATCAATCATGTACGATATTATGTGTTGTGTCCAAACTTGTGACAGGTGTTGTAGATTGGTAGCATGATAATACAGCTTTATGGTGGCAGAAAACAGAGCGTTGACTACAGTTCTCAAGCGCTGCCAGTCGCTGGATGGCAGACAGATGTGCGCTGAGAAGTTCTTTGATGTCACAGTCTTTCAGGAAGGAGACTTCAGCTGTTGTCTGAGCTTCAAGGCAAATGCTACTGTGCCTCTCCTTCTGAACTAGAGATGGCATCTCTATAAAGCGTTCTCTTTAACAATCGGCTTTTACCGTTTGCCTCGTATTCACCATCAGACACCAGTTTACGTTATTTTGTAGATACGCACAGCATGACTGCTCAGCTCTTAGGGGGTGAAAAAAAACCTTTATTTTTCCTTTCTATATCCATAGCCAATTAGCATTATGCTACCATAACAATCGTGTATTGTCGAAATTGAGCGGAACGTTGCGGAGGCTTTCTTCCAAGCAAAACAAATTCGAGGTTTACCATAATCTTCCCCTCAGTGGTTTTCAAATCATTTGTTTCTTTTGAGCAGAGGCAGATAAGTAAATAGATAAGATATGAGATGTTAAATGAGGGCTGAGCAGCTATAGAGATAGCATACAGAAACTCAAAGAGTGTTTTAAAAGGCCGCTGGCTCCACTGCCGGGTGAATTTGTGCACCTTAAAGCACAGACATGCTCCATTTTTATTAACTGTCCCAACTGAACACAGTGTGATGCTGAGATCAGACTTCAGATCAGGAATCCAAATCCGCAAGCCATTGATTAGCAGAACCAGGGTAAGTATTATTCTCCATGAGTGTTTGTTACTCAAGGATATCAGTTCAAATAAACGGTGAAGAAGTGTGTGTTTGACATCTAATATCTTTCACCTTCTTACAAAGAGTATCACCAAGGAACTAACACTAGGACTTCCAAGTAAATGTCCTGTAGGCATTGCATTTACATTCGGGTTTGTACAGTATAATATTTTCTAGGACTGTTAGGATTTTCAGCATTGTGGAATTTAAGTTTAATCAATTACGCAAATTTATCACCAAATTCTAATGGCTATAATGCAAAAAAAGTGTGGGGGAAATAAATTATTACAGTTTTTGCATCAAGAATAGGGTATTACAAGAATAAAAATGAATGAAGTAAATACATAAGAGAAATTAAAATTTGCTAAAAAAAAGTATTCCTCGTTTAATAAATTGGAATTATTATCTTTATGGAAAGTATATAATGCTGTTCAGTGTTTTTTTAAATAGACAGTATTTTTAAAAGATTTTAATTTTTTTTTTTCAAATATAAAGTTACTTATGGTCACCATATGGTTGTTTATTTGATTTTAAAAAGCAGTGAAAAACTATAATATTGTAAAATATTATTACTATTTAATGTTACTGATTTCTATTTTTATGTATTTAAAAAACGTAATTAATTCCAATGATGCGCAACTGAATTTTCAGCATCATTATTCTACCTGACCGATAATTCTAATATGAATAATGATTAAAAACATTTATGATCATCAATGTTCTGCCTAATATCGATTTTATTACATTATTCATCTATTAATACAAACCTATCTTGTCTGGGGTTGTGATGTTAATTGATATTATCTTCATAGTAGACACTTTTTAACCAAAATGGCTCAAATCAGGTTATTTAGTACCAAGTGCCATGACAATATGTTTTCGTTGTGATCGCATTCAGTATTTAGAAGTAACAAGCATTGAACTATTAACTATAAAAATCAAAGCAGCAGAAACTTTTATTTGCTGTCAGATTCTTTTCCCAACTGAGCGCTGTAACGGCAGTCACCACTGAGCCGTTTTTAAAAGAATATAAAAAATGAAATGTATCGTACATCTATTTTACAGCTGTGGAAAATGGGGTCGCTAGTGTCCCGGTCATGATAAATTCACTCCATGACATGATTCTGAAGATGCCATACACCTCTAATCTTTTTATTAGAAATCGTCTGCTGTTTGTAATGAAAACACTGGCAGCTTACGGTAATCACTGCAACCAATCTCTGCTTCTATTTCATCCGGCTGAATGATGTCATAAACAAGAACACATTCAATACATAATTTCTACACTTGATGAATACTAGCCCCAAGCGCTGGGGCCCTGCGATGCTTTTGGCCCGAATCAATTCCCCACCGTTTGTGCAAAATAATCACATTACGCCGGAATAAAGGATCAAGAAGAACTGCCGTGACGTACCGCGTTTAGCATGTAGTGAGTTTGGTACAAAAGAGAACATTTTACACGTGTGTCATAACACAGGACGTGGCGGGCCGGACGAGCGCTGGAGATGAAGTGTGTGACACAGCCGAGGGAGAGAGAGGGATGACATCTTGACAGAATTAACGTACGACGGCGGACTCCGGGCCCCTGCACGTGTCCCCCCTCCTTCCCGCCGGTCTGGCTCGACACCGAAAATCTTTATCTGTTATATGATGCATGAAAACACACCGTCTTGTTTTAGAACTGTACGCAACCTCTGACCTTCCCACCACAGATGCAATGTGACCCCTCAGTCGCCATCCATTTCTGAGACTGAGCAGATTCTATGAATTTTTATTAACGCCACTTCTTTTTTTCCCCCTGCTTTTTTGCCGCCGTCTCTTGACTCGTGACTTGAGCCTTTAAACAAATTGCTTGACACTTTGAAAATGAAGCACTAGAAGTGGCCTGAGATAAGTCCAGGTTTTCTCGCTCTACCTGTGTTTTCTACTTTTAAGGTGTATACATTGCTAAAGTACAAAGAGAGAAAGAGAGGTGGCCCATAAATGAAAGGGTGGTTTGGTTTGGTTTGTCTTGGTTGGTGCAAATTATTCTTTTTGTTTTATAAAAACATAAAAATCTGAGTTATTATGGGCTTGTTGTTTTGGTTTTAAAAACCCATAAGTTCTGTTTTTTATATTATTGCTCAACAAGTGCTCAAAACAACTTCTGATGTACTCTGCATGGACAAAGTATGTAGATAACATACTTCACATCTGTGCTCAACAGTGTTAGACATTATTAAGTCATTTGTTGGGCTTGAGGATAGGTGTTGGTTTCCCTAACAGCATATTCTTGGAAGGCTTTTCATTAGATGTTGGAAGTGTTTCGTGTTTGTCTAAAGCAGTCATGTTTTGAGGGTCAAGAGGGTTAGGGTTAGACAGAGAATGCCTTTTACTTTTTATTTTACATTTGCACATGCTTTTGTCCAAATTGGCTTACAGTTGAGGGAACCTATAAGACGTTTGTTCATCTTCGGAATGCAAATTAAGATATTTTGATTAGTGGTTGACCGAAATATCGACATTAGCCAATCATTTTGTCTGTTTGGCCGATATGTTAGAGGCGGGACTTTTATTTTGATTTTGTGGTAGGTGAGACCGCGCCGCAGCACTGGCTGCCCACTGCTCCAGGTGTGTGTTCACGGTGTGTGTGTGCGTGCACTTTAGATGGGTTAAATCCAGAGCATCAATTCCAAGTATGGGTCACCATACCTGGCCACAAGTTACTTCACTCTAGTGCAGGGCTTCTCAATCCTGGTCCTGGAGTTCCACTGTTTTGATTAGGGTTGGAGCTAAAATTTGCAGGACAGTGGACCTCCAGGGCCAGAATTGAGAAGCCCTGCTCTAGTGGTTACAAACCTGTAGGAATTTCTTTGTTCTACCAAACACTTTGTTCTGTTTTTAGTCACCATTGACTTCCATAGTAGGAAGAAATGTCACTTTTGGGGAAAGTTACTTTTAAAAGTAATGCATTACAATATTGCGTTACTCCCTAAAAAAGAACCTATTACGTTATTACGTTACGTGCATATGTTACTTTTGCGTTACTTTTTTAAATATGGGCAGAGCTTGAGTGATAACTGCTTGTGTCATGCACAATATAAAAGCATTTACAGTTGATTTCCAGCTCGTGTATTTCCTTACGCAAGCCTGGCTAACCTCCGTGCCGAAACAAGTCAATGAATTCTTGGAAGGTTGACTTTTTCTTCTTTTTATTTCCTTAAACTGAACCCCATGGTGCTGTGGAATTAGGGAGCCCACGCTGTCTGTAAGGCACATTTCCGCTTGTAGATTTTGATTAAAGACTTTAAATGGTGAGGCAGATATGCTGCCATCTTTAGAGGCACTGACATCCCCAGTGTGGCGTAGCATCCCGAGGTCCCACACAGTGTTCTGAACGCATCAATTAGCACAATCAGCGGTCCCCACCCCCTCTGCTTTACATCCCATTTTAATATCTCATTGGGAAAGCTGCAAAGGGATACAATTAATTTTTGACACAAAAATGAAGGTGCTAATTCATTCGCAAGAAGTTCTATTCTTACAACATGTTGATTAATTATGTGCTTTTTTAATTTATTTTTTTCAGGACTTTGCTCAAACTTGTTGAGCGTCACTTCATTTCATCTCTATGCACAAACAGAATAACATAAACGGGCTACTGCTGTGAGGACAGAGTTTAATAACTAGCCTCTTTTCTGTATCAAATCATGCCAAAATCTTGAAGGTGAGGAATTTAGATGCTTGTCATACAATAGAGTTAATTTTTGGGATAAGTATGAAGACATAAACATAAACTTCCCTTGTTTTAGTTAAATCATTGTCACAAATTAACTTGTTTCCCTTGACTTAATGTAGTAAATTGTAGCCACATTGTACTAATTCAATCCCTCGTTTTGATTAAATTGCAAAATTGCAAATTAAGGAAACAAATTAGAACAAAGTGGCCAAAATCCACTTAAATGAGGGAAGATTCTTGATTTGTGACCGTGATTTTACTAAAATGTGAGAACTCTATAAATAAATTGATTTATTTAAAGAACTGTATATTTTTATTCTGTAAGGATGTGATAAATTGATCAAAAGTGTGATCAAAAATAGAAAAAATAGAACATAATAAAAGTGGCCAAATATATGCAGCCTTTGAAGAAACTTTCAAAGGCATTATTATTATTGGTTGACTTTTTTACTGACTTCAAACTTTTGAATTTGCTATGCAGTTTATTTTTTTCACAAACAAAATGAAACACATAAAAAAAAATTAACAGCAAATTCTTATTACCCCAAAATAACATTACCAAACTGTACAGAGCCCAAACATCTCAGTGGTAGTGTATATATCTGGGGGAAAAAGGGACACTTTTCATTTTCACATATATCCCAGAATTCAGCGCCCTTCAATGACTACACAGAGCCCCTTGTCACTCCACTCAGCTCCACACTACGCCAGTCCATCAACCACATGCTGCTCTGCCATTGAGTATTTAATTAGCCTAGTATTTATTTTTAAAATGTCATCACCTACTTGGGCTAGAAATAAAGAAAAATGAAGGCACGGGAGCGTAGTTGTGTAAATCAGTGAGTTTTTTTCTTCTTCTTTCAGGGCTCGGTAAAATGTTAATGTTTTGTAAATCAGCCGGGATTTACGACTGATATACTCGGGAGCAACAGGCTGGTCTTATCCCATTGTCTAATAGGGTTCAAATATTTCAACATGCCAGTCAGCCGCGACCATCTCCACCGCAAACATTGGGAAAAATGATATTAAATCACAGATGCACGTTTGTGCTAATGACTGGGGTGCCACTGCATATTTCAGTATTAATTCATTAAGGCGGGGACGGGGGACAGGGGGACACTGGGAGATAGTCGGAGCTGGGCGAATCTCCACTGCCTGATTGAGGCTGTTATGTTTTATGGGAGCCATTTTTCAAAAACCGCCCATGACAGCACTTGAGGTTATTAAACTGCTGGATCAAACGAAAGACTGAGGAGAGATGGGGGAAGAATAGAGGTTACGGAAGTTCAGACGTCGGACGTCGCCGGTCAGGTGGACAGAAATGGTGGGTGGTGAGGGGGCTGTAATTGGAGGGAGAGGATGCGATTGGAGGTGTTGTTGGGCAGGGTAGTCTGTGAACTTACAACCAAAGCATTCATTTACAGCGTGAAGCATCAGGTGCGCAACGCTGATGTATTTTGTAAAATGGATCATTGGTTGAGCTTAGGGATAAACCAATAAATAACATTATTATTATTTTACCAAAAATGGATAAGACTTTAATGCGTTCTTGTTACACGTTACATGCATGTAATAACAATACATTCTGTAAAATTTACAATTAAAAAATAACAGCTGCTGTGGTTGCCGTAAATTCAACCGGAAAAAAAATGATAACAACATTTTAGGATTTACGGGTTTTAAGTTAAGTTCACAGTTAAATACTGTAATTTCATTCACTGATATAATGTTAATATACCAACCTATATTGTAGCTTTGAAATACACTGATAAACAGCAAATGCAGTGATGATGAGAAAGCCTCATCACAAGCAGCTTTTAAATATGAACATATATAGAAGGAGCTCAACACTAAACACCATCGTGATGACTCTACACTTAAATTTCATTTAACAACATTACGTGTAACCCTAAGAAATAACATCAAATTCAAATAAAATTTGAAATGCAATGCAGGGAATTCTGCGAATGTCAGTTTACTGTTTTTCCTGTAAATTCTACAGGAATTTACCATTATTTTATTGTAATTACTGTAACAATTATAAATAATAAATGTAATTATTCATAATTATCAAATCTATAGCCAATAGTTTTTTATGGTTATATATCACATAAATCACATGTTATTAATAAAGATTTTTATTATTTTATTGATAACAGATAAATAATATTGTATTTATAAAGATAATTGTTAATATATTATATTATTATAATAAAATGAGAATTGATCATGTTTATTTTTTGTTTGTATATTTTATTGATGCCAGATAATACATATTATATTGATAATTATAATCATAATGTATATAGATAACCAATAATTACTAATATCTTAATGCCAATAGTGAATATTTTTACTTATTAAATTAAGCAATAAACCAAATTACTCAGACTTATTAAAATATTCTAAAACATTTAGCAATATAACAAATCTTACTTAAAGTACATCATTTTATTTAGTTTATTGTTAATATTTAATTTGTTAAATAAGTATTAATATTAATATTTTATTTTTGAGCAATATGTTTAACAGTAGTTTATTGGGTGAAATATATTAGCTTGTCTTCTTATACTGATACTGATTACAGTAAAAAGTTACATTTTGCAAAATAAATAAATAAATAAATATTTCTGTCTAGCTATTGAATATCATTGCTTTTTTGTTGTCACTTTGTTTTTGCAATATTTTGACCACTGTGAAATAGTGTCCTGATTCCATGGTAAAATCACAATAACACATGGCCTCTTGTAGCTTAGTGCTTTTGTGTAAGTTATATAAATGCATAGATAATAATTTAACCCTGATAAACGTTTTAGCTCCTCGAAAACACTTGTTTAAGGCTATCGCTTGGAAACATGACAAATGACCGCAATACAGAATCATTTATTGAGATGTAAAAAATGTTGTCGCAGACAATCTATTTACATGCATCCCTCATGTGCGAGAGATAGCGATGGGGAGATAGTGAGTGTGTGTTGGGGATTTTTTCTGGTGTCAGATCTGATTCAGGTGTGTGAAGCGGAGGAGAGAGAGGGGAGAGGACATGTTTGACCGTTCTGACCTTGACACACAAACCTGACACACACACACACCCTGAGTTTAAACCGTGCCCTTCTCCTCTAGAGAAACACTTTCATTTTCCTCAGCAAGGTTACAATCAACATATTTAACTTAACGGCGGAATAATGTGCGTGATTAATTGGGCGGCAGGGAGCTGCTCGTGGAAATCTGTGCGTACATACGTTCACTTCCACGTTCCAGACTGACAGCGCTCTCACTCACTCCAACTTGCTCTTCTCACTGACTAAAATAATCCTCAAAATGGCACATTTGACTTTATTTTCTGACATCGCAAACCCTCCCCTCCAACACAGTCAAATGCTCACTCAAATTATAGATATCTGCACACCCACCCACAAGATTTTCATTTCATTGCTTAGATGTTGCTCTAGCTTAGCGTAGGAGTCTTTAAAACTTGTATGTTAGGTCCTCTACTAATTATGCTAGAAGACTCATGTTCTTTAAATATTCTCTTATGCTTACCACGGATTTAAAAATACAGTAACAGCATTGTGTAACATTATTTCAAATGCTTTTTATTAGTATATATTTGAACATTTTCAGCAGTCATCAATGTCACATGATCCTTCTAGTTTATGGACAGCTTTCAAATGGAGAAATATGTATAAGTCATCAATATTTGTGCTTCATTTTCCCTGGAAGAGAGTGAATTTTACTCTATGGCACAAATAGTGAGATTAGCTATTCCACATAGTTCATTTAACTGGAATCAGATGTGCTCTTCAGTCTCCTCAGGAGAAATATAGAAATTAATCAATCGAGCTAATTGTTGCGAGCATTTTCATGCCAATTCTTTCAAACTCATTTTTAAGTATAGCTCTAGAAAGCCAAATGTGGATTGCATCATTTAGATGATCTGAATTTGGGACAGTTTCAGTTTGGGATGAAAAATACCAAGATAACTTTTTCAAGATTTTTGATTACAGGTTTTGGCAAATTTTTGCGCATTTTTGAGCTATTGTTAAGAGCTCTTCTAAAACTTTAGATGATTCATAATATCCGTTTATTCTCCATTAATATATAAATCAACTGCCGAATGAAAACTTACCCTAATGTTTGCTCACCCTAAAGTTGTTCCAGACCAGAGCTGGGTGATAACAGCTCTAAATAATTAGAGTGTATTACATTTGCTATTGTCTTTCTCTATGCTTTTTTTATATGAATGGTATGTTTACTTAGTTAAAAGCAAGTTAGATATAAAGTAATCTAAATGTAATCGAAAAAGTAGCAAGAATACGTTACCTAAAATGATGTATCATGTAATATGTAATAATTAACGTCTACAATTTGTAAGTAACTATCAGTGACGTTTCTTCTCATTCAAAAGTTTGGCACCTATCCGTGCGTGTGCAGATGTCTGTCTATTAGCACATATGTGAGTTTGAGAGCGTATACAAGTGTGCGCACAGTAGCGTCGACGGCGCAGCAGTAGCGGCGTCAGTCAAGGAGCTGTGTGTTACTTGCTTATTACCGCTCTCTCCCTGAGGAACGCATCACACATCGTCAGTGGCAGGCTGGGAGAGGAAGTCCCCAGCGGGAGAGAAATATCAGGGGAATCAGGATTCATTTAGCCCTTAAGAGCCTCTCCCCTGTCTACTGCACACAAACACACGGCTGCAGATAGCGACTGATAACCATCGCAGTAGAATGTACTACCATAGAGTGGCCCGGCGCACAAATTCCCACTCTCTGAGGAGGGCCACCCACCCCTGACACCGTGTGGGCTGCGCGGACTGGATTACTGCTCTGAGATGAAGACTACAGACGTAAGCGCCTCTGAAACTGCTCGTTCATTTTGAGCCACGTAATGGTGGCCTGTAAGTCAAAATGGCAGACATGCGCCTGCTGTGATGGACCGAGGCCTGTGTTCTGGACGGGACGTTCTGTTCAGGCTAGAGAGACGCTCTGCCCTTTTCACAGTACTGTACATTACATCAATCAAATGTGACACTATAGTTAATTAATTCAAATTAATAGTCTTCTTTTGAAGTTCATAGTTTCTCAGAAAATGTAAGCAGCACAGCTGTTTTCAACGTTGATAATAATAAGAAATGCTAGATTTATATATATAAAAAAGAGAAAGCACAAAATCTGCATACTGGAATGATTTTAAAATAATTATTTCAAACGCTGAAGACTGAAATAATGGCTGCTGAAAATTCAGTTTTGCCATGACAGAAATACAATTTATTCTGAAATGTAATAAATAATACATTTTAATAATATGTTACTGTTTTTAAAATATTTTGGTTTTTAAACATTTTTAATTAATTTACTTTTCAAATTCATGCAAATGTTTTTTTTCTTTTTAATCTTTGCAAAATTGAACTTGAAATATATCATATGTATATATATATATATATATATATATATATATATATTGCCATAATTCTCTTGCTTCATCAGACTTTAACATTTTGCCTCATCTTGTGTTCACGCTAACCATGACTGCCCTTGAATTTGGCACAAACACTAGTTCAGCATGAATATAAAATATAAAATTAAACTTCTCCCAGTTTACTTTCTTAATTTATTGTGATAATTCGCCAAAATCATCTCGGTCCACCTGACCAACAACTTTCCTCTTTTGCTGACGTCACCGACCTCTCATATCTGTAACTTATTGTCATCAGACTGACTGACATGTATAGATGGGATTTAATGACACCAGAGATTTACAAAGAACAATGTAATAAGATGCTGCGCTGGGAAGCGCCCTCTCTGGACAGTAGGAATGAATAATTGAAGTTTAGCTGCATTTGTCACGGTTTTCTCTGAACAGAATTTACATAAATGGATGATTTTAATCTCTGATGCTAGTGATTAGTGTGTGTAGATTCACGATAAACCAGTATGGAGCTGTGAAATCTACAAGCACAATCTTCACAAGAATAAAGAACGAATTATTAGATGTGTCCCACTTTCATAGATACTTTTTCTGGCAGATTATATAAATCCTTGTATCTTGTAAATGTCAGTGTTGTCGGCTTGTTCAGTTTTGGTTGCTGAGGATGCTTTCCATGGATAGGGTACAAAATGCAATTTTTGCAATTAGTTATCTAAAAATAATGTGTCAAAATAGTAATAAACAATAAACATCAATAAACATTAAATATAAATGCAAAAGAAAAAAAATATTTATATATTTTTTTAAATAATAATTAAACCAAATGTTGGCTAATGAATAAACAAAAACAAAAAAGATTTTATTGAAAGTGCTTGGTGTGTACTGGCAATCTGGTTTGGCCTTGCCTGAGCAAACCACAGGTGAGCGTACGTCTGTGTGTGTGTGTGTATGTGTGCATGTAGAGAGAGGCCCAGCAGATCATGTCCCGCCACACCACAGGAGTGATAAGAGGGAATAAGCTGTCAGTGGCGCGCTGGTCGGACCGTATTGTTCATATTTAGATGGGAGAACAATACAGCACTGTCAGGCTCCTATAGCTCATAATCTGCTGATGCTGACCAAGTGTCAGGTTGATCCATGAGCTGCACCCAGGATTGGCTGTGGCTCCCGCATCCCTAAGCAAAGCCCCTGCAGGAGTGTCAGGGGAAGTACAAATGGGGCCCGCATCTGCCGGACTATAGATAGATACATACATAAAAGAGAAGGCTGAGGAAGACAAAGAAGAGAGAGAGTGAGAGAGAATGCTGGGAGGAGACCAGAAAGGTTCAAGTGATCCAGCTGTGGAAACAAAAGGAAGCGATTGTGAACGAATCAAAAGGAGAGAATGGAAAAGAAAGAGTCTTGGGGAATCCTTCAGAACACGATTTCACAGTCAACGTTATATTAAGGTCTGACTCAGGTCTGCGGAGCGGCTTGTTTTATGTCAGTGGTACATGTGCTAAAATGGGTCATGGCCGAATTGTACGAGTATGAGACATCAGTGTGTGTGATAGATGCAATGAATAGTGTCGGCAAAGCTAATCGAAAACTAACTCAGCAAGCCACAAGCTATTGAAAGTACAATCAAGATTCTCTATTAAGAACACTGTAAACAAGTAAAATAGCTAACCTCTTTGAAGATGTTTAAAGAAGGGCACTATTTTACAATATGTAACAATCAGATGACAAAATGTATCATTTAATCAGAGAATCAAGGTAAATGAAATACAACAAAACATGGCTTGCCATCGTGAAATATGCTCTGGACAAAATCACCAGTTTTAAGTCTTGCCTTTTTAAACATTCAAAACATTCATGCTTTTTTTTTATCTGTTCAAGATGTGAAAGAGATCTCCGTAATACATTCTTTCGTGTTGTCTGTTAAATATGCATAAATACTGACAGTTACCCTTTCAGTCGAATCACTTCGACGTTACATATGGGAACTTGCCAGAAAGACCAAATGCCTTTGGGCTTTATACAAAAGGCCAATGAATGAACTTGATTGCACTCATTACTGCGTGAGTATAAAAGAGCACGAGCGGAATGCACATGCAGACTTTCGCTTCAGAGCCGAAGCCGTTCTGAGCTACTTCAGGAGACCCCCTCTGC
>JAUYWG010000056.1:15211416-15230402 GCA_034779775.1 Enteromius afrohamiltoni
CACACACACATTTTTCCTCTCTCATTCACTTTTGAGAAGCTTGTCCTCTTTGGCGTTCACCTTTTTGAATGTGCTGACTTTTAAAGAAGAAGTTGTTTGTTACAAACCAAGGGTTACGGGTGTAGGATATTTGTGTTTTTAATGTCATGCAAATAATTAATAAACCCTCAATGTTGTCCGTTGGGATGAACAGGGCTGTTCGGTTAAAGTTGAAGTATCTTATTTCTGTGCCACTGTTGTCAAGTGAAAAAAAACAACAACAACAAAAACCCGACAGGTTTCTCTATTTTGCATTGTTTCCAAATTAACACCATTGGTTGTGCTTTTTGGGCTGGTCTAGATAAAAAAAAAATATATAAATTATATATTCATTTGAATATGAATATATGTTTAATAATAATAATAATAATAATAATAATATTAATTCACACACACACATATATATATATATATATATATGATATAAAAGGTCGAGGAAATATATTTTTAAGCTTTAAATTACTGAAATTTTACTTTTATATTTTTAAGTTATATTACCAAAATATTTAGTATATTTTGGTTTATTTAAAAAAATTCTGTTTAAACACATGATTTAAATAGAGCAATTTTTTGTAGTGCCACAGATTTTACACCTCCGGGAATCTGTGAATGGTTTTGCACATTTCTGGAGCTGGCATAGGTGTATTTACTATCAAAACACACAACGTGTGAGGAAAAGTAACCAAAGGCCATCTACTAAAGAAGAAGTATTAATGGAGGTCCAAATAAACAGATAGAAGGCTTCAGTTCTGTCATCTCCTCCTCCCTCCGTCTTCTCTATGCAATTATAACAAATGAATCCTGGCACAAACAAAAGTAGAGATCTGTTAACAAACTGCGACTTTAGTCCGACTGCGACTTCGGTGGGAGGCGGCTTTTCTTCTCCTGCTCACCGGCGATCCCCGGCCGTGCCTTTCATTTGACTCTCAGTGTGTGTCACATGTTAATTAGATAAACGTACACATGCGACTCGCCCATTATTCCACACGCCGACAACCAGAACAAAGTGGAGACTGGTGGGAGCACCGCTGATGAGAGAGATGAAAAAAACACAACGCCATTGCAAGGGATGACAACAATTACCAATGGCTTTGAAGTTTTATTTATGAACTTCTCATAGTTCCCTCCTGTGGCTACATGTTAATGTATGATTCTGTGAATGCTTTTAGGACCTTTCCACCTTTTTTTGAATTCAGAGTCAATAGTTTGTGTTTTGTCTTTGCTTGTTCTGTTTTAATATTTGCCTGAATGTAAATTAGGGCGGTTTTTGTGGTGCTGTCAGTATGTGTGAGGTCATTTCTTTTCTTCACTTTGTCTTTATGCTTAAAGACTGTAGACCTTGGTTAACTCAGACATCATATTTAATATGAGAAATGAAGAATCTATATTAGTTCAACATGTTATACATTAAATTCCTTTTAAGAACTCATGATTTCTGAACTTTTTTTTGCTCTACCGTCATTTGATCTTTTATTTTGGTGCGTCAGTCCATTAAATTGCTTAGTATATGAAACCATGATCCACACTCATCAAATAACACACTCATAGACACACTGAAGAAGGCCTTGAGCCAAAACGTTTGAGAATTTTCCCTATTGATGGTAAATGTATAATAAAGAAGACTGTCGGATCATGGTTTCATAAATAACATTTATATCACTTTTTCAATCACTTTTATTTATATAGCACTTTTAACAATACGAATGCAGCAAAGCACTGAACATAATAAAATTGGAGAACAGAGTGATGGTAATGTATAATGACGGGATTAAACAATTTATTTATCAAATGCAGAGACGGCCTCTGTAAGCAAAACGACGATAATCACTAGACATTAGGCAACAGCGGCCATGAACCAAAACCCCATCCATGAGAGAATAGGAAAAAAACCTTGGGAGAACCAGGCTTAGTTGGGGCCAGTTCTCCTCTGGCCGGATGCCCAGCACCTAATTTCCAGTTCAATATCAAGCACGTCAGATTGTGTAAAGGACTTATAGTGTGTGTGTGTGTGTGTGTGTGCATCTGGATCCGATGATCTGCCCATGGAGCTCATCTAGGTGTTCTGGTCTCCGATGAAGATCATCTCTTTGTGTTGGTACACCATCTGATCTGGATATGGACTGAGGAACAAATAAGAGAGAGACAGAGTAATATTAGCGTAGAAGCCATTCTTTTTACTATGTAACGAGTGCATCGTGTGTTAAGGGGAGAGTTCTAAATAATGCATCCTAACAATCCTTTAACGGATTTGATTAATAAATGTGTAACAGTGTGTTATGTGTAAGCCAGAGTAAAGAGATGTGTCTTTAATCTAGATTTAAACTGACAGAGTGTGCCTGCCTCCCGAACAGTATTAGGTAGATTGTTCCAGAGTTTGGGTGCTAAACAGGAAAAAGATCTGCCACCCGCAATAGATTTTGATATTCTAGATGTTATCAAATGGCCAGAGTTTTGAGAACGCAGCAGACGTGGAGGACTATAATGTCATAGGAGCTCGCTCAAGTACTGAGGAGCTAAGCCATTCAGGGCTTTAAAAGTAATTAACAAGATTTTAAAATCTATTCGATGTTTGATAGGAAGCCAGTGCAGTGTTGACAGAACCGGGCTAATATTAAGCAAATCTCTGAATAATTCATTCAATCCATTTATTCAGGAATGAATCAGTTAGTTATGTATGAGTGAGTCATTAAATCATTCACTACAGCCATTGAAATCCTCAATGAGTTATTTAAACGGATTGTCATATTACACTGAACAGATTGATTGAAAAACACTGATTCATTCAAAACACGTGACTGGTGTTTAAGTAAATTATTGAATCATTCACTTTACAAATTGATTCGAAAACACTGACTCATTCGGAGTTATTCATGACTTCCTACCGAATGTTTTGGCTTTAGCCCTAGTTGCTTATTGAATCAGATTAGAGAAAAGGCAAGTAACCACTATATAATTTGAATTGGCAGTATATTGTCATAATTGAAATCACAAGCAGCACTCTCCTGGAAGAGACGTGGCCCACAAGAGGAGAGATGAGCTTTGACTGAGCTCCGTCCCTCAGACCGGTGTAAAAGGCCTCAGTTCTGTTTACTGTTCTGGCCTGCTGAGCACACGAGTGAGGGCCCTCACCTCAGCTTCAAGCTCTGAGGGGAAAAAAAGTGACATTTGAGGGGCACTTTACAAAACTCGCTCTGCGAAAGATCTTCTGTATCACCTAAAGAGCCTTTGTCAGTCATTGGAAAGCTGTCACCTGGCAGGGAGATACAGCCAGGCGACCGGATGACAGGTTGGAATTAATGAGAAGAGTATGACAGCAGCCGAAGCAGAGATGGGGGGTAAGAGAGAGAGAGACGTAGAAAGGGGTAGGATGGAAAAGAATGGCATGGAGGTCTTTGTTTCTTATAAAGAAAGGTACTGAAGGGGTTGTGGACCTGAAGAAATGAGGGATGACAAAGAGAGGGTTTGCGGTGGATACTGTTAATGGGTCACGATGTTTCTGGTACAATATCAGTGTTTTATTCCTCCTCTTGGGAAATTTTACAAGTTCCTACATTTTCATATTTGTATGACAGTTCGTCTGGAAATGGAAACTTTGTCATTATTTATTCACACTCATTTCCAAACACATATGACTAAGAATATCCTGGACATTTTTCTTTACAGTGAAAGTGAATGAAGACAATGACAAGATCGTAAAAAAGTGATCTACTTTGTGAAAATCTTGTAAAGGCATGTGATAACTTTGATTTCAAGTAATCTCTCCAGAAAATGTAACTCAATTTCATATGATTTAAAATAAATGTGGTTAAATAGTGTGGTGAAGGTTACTTTGGAAATGTCACAGAAATGTTTAATTGGTAATGTAGTAATCTAACTCATTACATTTAATTACTTTTCTAAATATCTAGCAAATATGTTTATCTGTTAATCATTTTTAAACATTTTAAACTTACCATAGTACTCAACTCTGATTACTGTCAGACTTTTAAAATTCTGTGTCCTTTTCTGTGTCCTAAACTCCTAAAGGTTAGTACGAAATTAGTGTCTCATATTTTAAAGCAGTCAATGCAATTTGGGATAGAAATGGTTTAAATCTGTACACTCTCAGAAATAAAGGTACAAAAGCTGTCACTGTGGCGGTACCTCTTCAAAAGGTACATGTTTGTACCTAAAGGGTACATTTTGGTACTTTTAAAAGAACGCATTAGTACTTAAAGTGTACATATTTGAACCTAATAGGTACAAAAGTTTACCTTTTGAAAAGGTACTGGCCCAGTGACAGCTTTTGGACCTTTATTTCTTTGTGTTTGTGTGTCTGAAAATAAAATAAACATAAGATGTAACTCTATAACCCTGAACATTTTCATAAGTAAAAATCTGAGTAACTTAAATGGACAGTATAGTAACACATATTTATAAGATAACATATCATTTTTAAGCCGTAACATGATATACTAAGGCATTCACAGATTGTATGACAATGTACAATGAGATAAAATCAATTTGTTAAAATTGCAATTAGCCACCAATTCCATGACAATTTATTTTAAAGTGTCATAATACAAAGTAGATACCTAATTAGGTACTTACTGTAGTAGTAGCCATTGTCCTTACGTGAATGAAATGTACTTATCATGGAACGAAGTTCTGGAACAGAGTTTGTAATTATGTAGATGTGACGGGCAGCTACTGTTACACATGTGTTACAGACCGAGTCTGTTACACAGACACTTACACTTAAGTACAATCTTGATACACTTTATTTTAAGTAGCTTATGCCTGTGCACTTCAATTTAAAGTTACATTGTATAAAGTCTGTAACACATTTGTGTCAATCTTTTGGTTACATAAGTAGCTGTGTAACAGACTCAGTCTGTACTAATATGTACCTTTAAGCTACCTATATGGACCCTTAAGGTACATACAAGTAGCTTTTGAAAAGGTACCACCCCAATGACAGCTTTTGTACCTTTATTTCTGAGAGTGTACTGTTCCATAACTTAGTTACATGTTAAGTACATTTTGTTTTATGTAAGTTCAACGGCTACTTCTAAGTACTTACTACCTTAAAATAAAGTATTACCCAAATTTCTGTCATTATTCATTTCATTTTTCACTTCACATTAATTATTTAAGGAACCCACTATAAAGAACGTTTTGCTCCAGAAAGGTTCCATAAATGTTAACTTTCTAGAGTGTAGTTCCCTGTAGCACATTGATTAGTTTATGAAAGAACTGGCAGTGTCCCATTCATGAGCAAACCAGTCATGTCTTTTTGAAGATTCAGTAATTTATTATGTCATTATTCACAAATTGCTGTGATCAGGTTCTTGAGTTTGACTCAGTGATTCAGTGATCTAGTCACAGCGGCTCACAGCTCACTGGAGTGGAAGACTATCAGTGACTAAACCACTTTAATTTTGTGCTGCATAAAAGTGTCAGTTGGCTTCAGGGGACTTGGAATATAGTATATAAACTCTGTGTACTTTTACGTTATTTTCATGGAGCTTTTGTGTCCTTCTAGAAACTTAGAAAGCACCAGCCCCCATTTGTGGTAACTGTGAAGAGCAAACAGCAAGTTGATTAAAATCCCTTCTGTTGTGTTTCACTGTGGAAATTATGGTCAATGGTTAAAGTATTTTAATTTTTGCATATAAATCCTTTAAACGAGACATATTATGCCCCTATTTTACTGAATATAATATAAGTCTCTGGTGTCCCAAGAGTGTGTCTGTGAAGTTTCCGCACAAAATACACAACAGATCATTTATTATATCATTTTGAATATAACTATTTTGAGTGGAAGCAGAAACACAGTTTTCAGTGCCTGTTTCTTTAAATGCTAATGAGCTTTAGCTCCCTGACCCTTTTTTTCAGTTCGTACCTGCTAAAAACATCCGTTTTGGTTCTGATTATCATATTTTTCATGCCGAAATCATCCATTTTAAACCATAATAGTTCAGTGGGTTTTCTGCATTTTCCTGAGTGGATACATCCATAGCACACGGACAGAAAGCGGCTTTCACAGCATGTGAGTACTAAAGTAAGTTTATGTTAAAAACACACAAGTTCTAAAAACAGTGGGTTATGTCTGTGAAGGTAAACAGCTGGGAAAGAGATCACATTACATGTGTGGCAGCAGCAATATACAGTAAATAATCCATAAATCCATTGTTCTCTTGTCTCCTCTGAGGCTGTGTGTTTCTAAATAGTGTTCTGTGCTTGTCTGTGCACCCGAAGACAGAACAGTTAGCATCTTTTGCTCAAACTTTTACCATTGCATTAGAACCAGTACACCGTCTTCACTTGTGAAATCAAAATGACGGTTCAGCAGCTGGAAATGTAGAGATTAAGGGCCAGTAATATTATAATGGGTTACCTTTCGCAACGTCACAAGGAGAGCGAGATCAGATGAGCTCGTTTTTTCAGATGAATGCAGAAAAAGGCTTACTAAAACAAAGTTTTTTTCAGGTTTCCTTGCACTGGGGACCTGATTATAGCACTTAAAACCTGGAAAAGTCAGATTTTCATGCATCACCTTTGAGAATCCAGTTTTTCCTGAGGTCTAAGGTTGTAGTAATCTAAATTCTGTATTAGTTACAGTTACAACGCACGACGTGTCAGTCTAAAAAGTGGCAGAAGCTCTTTTCAAAGCCTGACAGTCTTTAAATCTAATCAGTCTCAAATCGTGTTTCAGCATCCACATAAATGCCTCAAACAGGTTCTCTGTTTAAAAAGCAATCAGTGCATCAAGCAGGAACAGTGCGGCCCGCATTTCTGTGTGTGTGAGTGTGCATTCACAAGCGTGTTTGTGTTGTTGTAACAATTTGTGTAATGTGGATGGGAACACACCTCTCCAAAACAGTAAATGAGTTCTGTCAATGTTTGCGCATCTCAATTAATCAGGGGGAACAATGGCCAGTGGGGCTTGGGGCTGTCAGGGACGGTTTGTTGGTGACACGTCAAAAAGAGACACTGCAGGCTGAAAGATGTCTCGGCTCTCCTCGGCTCTCAGATTCACAAAGTCTTTATTTGAACACATGTCTAAAATGAAGTGGTGGCTACTTAAATCAACATGAAACTAAAATGGAGTCCAATTATTTTTTTAATACACATTTTCATTGTGTTGTTCTTGTCACAGTGCGTGTTATTACAATAAATAAATAAATAAAATTACGTTTTTGACCAGCCACTTAATGCTATAAATTATTAGTTTTAGAATTCGATTTAAACCTAAAAATGTGAATAAATGAATCAACTTTAAGTTGACAGATTTATGCACAAACATAAAATGGTTAGTTTAATTTGTTTACAAATTATTATAATTTTTTATATGTTATTATTTTACTTCATATATGTATATAACAAATAAAATGAGTTATTTTAAATGCAAATATCATTTTTAAAGAGTTTTTATTTATTGTTTTTAGCTAGATGCTTTAATTAAAAAAATAATTAAAATGTATGAATAAAACTATATTTTAAATAATAATAATTATTATTATTTTAATACTGTTATTATTATATTATATTTAACAACTATGATTATTATATTTATATATTAATGTAAATGATATGTAAAATTATTATTATATATTTTTTATTATTATGATATGAAATTCTGTAATATTAATTAATTTTTAAAGTTATTGTTATATATATTTTTTTTAAATGGCCAAAATGTATAATTAAAAAACAAAAAAAAACATTGGTCAGTCGTTTTCCAGCAGCATTAGACAGAACATGTCATCATGAAACTTTGTTTGTATTTGTTTTATACAGGCCTGTCAACTTTGTTATTGTTCATTTTCTTTTCCAAAGTACAAAAAAAATATTTATCTATGCATTTTTGACACGAGTCACATCATAAAACACTATAATTGATATAATTAATACTCTAACTCTAATACAAGCACCGAACAAACATGCATTCCCTGATCTTCCGGAAAGTGTCGCTTCTAGGAGCCCACCACTCGACGACAAAGGAAATTGCCAGGTATGTAACAAACTATCAAGACTAAACATTTTTTGTTTTCATCACATCTCGAGATTTGTCAAATTGGATCTCGTTACACTAATTAAAATACCTAGGGGATAGAGACTTAACCATGTCAGCGAGACAGAGAGAAGGAGAAAAGAGAGAAGAGGAGAGGAGATAAAGATAAATGGCGCATCAGAAACCAATTATCACAGGAAGCAGATTAAAATGGTTTCACATTTTCACACACATAAGAGAATGCAAGTCACTTTTTACTGATTACACCTTCCGTCTCTCTCCTCATTCGTTTACGTGTTTGTTAAATCCCCTCTGTGTTCATTAACTTCTTCATTTAGCTATACTGCCGACATTTGTTCTCTCAGCACTGTTTGTCCAACAAGATCTGCCTCCTACCAGTTTAAAGGCGGAGAGACGGTGTTAGCAGTTATTCACTTCGGCTCGGGGCCTCAACAGAGATCACACATTGGGATGACACCAGTGAAACTGATAAAGCTATCTGTCAGTGGAACCTGAGGAACCAGATTTAGCAAGTACTTACGACATGTTAAAATATTTTCATGAATAACAATTATATGCCAAAATATCACTTCTATAGCATGTTTTCTCCTCCTCCTCTCTCTCTCTCTCTCTCTCTGTCTTCAGTCTACTTTATCATCAACTTTTACCGTCACTCTCTAATAAAAATACTTTCTTTTCAGTAACTTTTTATTATCATTTTTGGCCGTATTTGTTCATGTGGTATAGAGAGGGCAGGAAATGATTCGAACCCGCATCATCAAAGCCTTTAACGGATATATTTCAGGAAAAACAAACCATATAGAGTGACAGATCTGCTTGTTAAGTGGCAAAACTTTAAAGCCTTAATAATGTAAATGAACATGGAATATTGCATACGTTTATTTACATATACGTATGTATTACATGAGCATGGAGGGATATGAGAGACATGCAAATTGGTTGCCAGACATTATGCAAACACAGATGACCTTAGGACCAATCAGAATCAAGTATTGCAGAAAGATTTATTTATAAAATACACTAAAATTCATTGCTAACATTCTTTCTCATTATTATATCGCAATTAGCACAGCAACTATTATGATAATCATCACCACATAACAAGACAGACCTGGTTTCATTAGATGCAGTAACAGAACTTTATGTATAACTGAAGGGAGCCTGCACCTGCAGTTAATGTAGTCTCTTTTGAGTCCCGCTGAAGACATTGTAGATTAATAGGGACTCTTTCTGGGGTGCTTACCTGAGTGGCCTGCCTTTGAAGTCTTCAGCTGGTGCAAATGTGGGGCTCTCTTTTAGCATGTGAAAGATTGACTCTATTTTCAGCTGCAGTGAACTGTTACGGTCAGAGAGACGTTGCATTTTGATGTATAATCCAAGGCTCCAAACTGTGACAAATGGTACAGAAAATGTGTGACAATAATATAAAATCTAGTTAGTCGAGGTAACTTTGTGTGTGTTCGTATAAATGCTTTCGTCAGATGTCATCTCGTTAGACAGTGTTTCTTGCAGACAATGTATTCAGTGTGGGCCGTGATGTCAATGCATGGCAAATGTCTCTTAAGAACTGGTTCATTTAAGTGTGTTTGATTAGCGGAAAATCTCAATCAGCTGTTTTTAAAATGAGCTGTAGATTACTGATGAGCTACGCAATATTGCGCTTTTATTGCGATTTTAAAAACAGCTGATTGAGACCGCAAATCAAAGAACCGGCTTTACTGGTGAAATGTGCATGAACAAATCGCCCAGCCCTACCTCAAGTAGATCAAAATCAAGCAGACCAAATCAGGCTGACTGCCATGGTAAAAAAATATAATAAGAATACAATAGAAGTCAATAGTGACCCAAAACAGCCCGGTTACAAACTTTGTGCTCTTCGAAATATCTTTGTGTTCGGCAGAACATAGAAATGTATTTAGATTTGGAACTACTTGAGGGTTGATAAATGATTTTTGGGTGAACTATTCCTTTATAAGGTCATTGGTTGAAATTTTCGCATGTTAAAAAATAAATATGACCTCATAGTGTCCCAGTCAAGTTTACACACTCCCTCCGAAACGTTTGTATGTCTCAGTAAAAAGAAAATCGGTAATACTTTATTTTATTTCATTATTTTTATTTTTTGATATATATTTTAAGGTGTCCCTAATACAGAGTAATTCCCTAGTAAGTATTTAGTAATAGTCCTTATGTACTTATCATGTAACTAAATTATGGAACAGTTATTATTTTTTATTATTATGTAAATGCATTTGTTACAGGCCGAGTCTGTTACACAGCTACTTATGTAACCAAAAGAATGTCACATATGTGTTACGGACTTTAAACAGCTATTATAAATTGAAGTAAACAGACATAAGCAACTTAAAATAAAGTGCATCAAGATTGTACTTAAGTGTAAGTGTCTGTGTAACAGACTCGGTCTGTAACACATGTGTAACAGTAGCTGCCCGTCACATCTACATAATTACAAACTCTAATTACAGGCTGTTCCAGAACTTCGTTCCATGATAAGTACATTTTACTTCATGTAAGGATAAGTGGATCTCGCAGCGCAAAGTACTGTAAAGGTCCTTTTACATTGAGTTCACAGTCTTCTTTTTAATATGTGGCTCCAGTATCAAAGCATCAAACTGAGCCACTGACACCCCGAAGTAAACTTTGAATCGTCTGGGACTATCCCGCTGTTCCTTAATAAGGAGGTAACTCTACTTCTTCTTTATATTTCAGGATTGGATGAATCCAATGTTTTCTTTCTTTCTCTCTTTGCAAGTAGAGAGACAACAACAAAATCTCCCTCACTGCTTGAAGACTCCAGTTTGTATTGGTTTATTTGTATGCATATTTAAGGATCTCAAATAAAATTTAAATTACTGTGACAGCATCGAATTGGAATACATTTATACATAATACATCTAAAAAAAAGAAATGTATTCTTTTATTCTTAGTGACAATATAATTTATAAAAGTTACGATAATGTCAAGTTACTTTAATGTATAGTATTTGCAGGTTGAATCAAAGCATGGCTCAGTAGCTTAGTGCATAAAAGATACATAAATGTAATTTCTTTGTCTTCAGTACAAGGTTTTCATTTTTACACCCTTTTTTTGTCCCACTTCTCAAGAATGATTTGAAAAAAGATCTTAAATAGATGTTAAAAGAAAGTTATTTTCTTAATGCATGTTTTTGTATTTTTGATCAAATAAATGCTGCCTTGGTGGGGATAAGAGACAAAGTCAGACAGCTTCAGAAGTCAATAGCGCTATCGTCATTTAAATGGGTAAAAAAAGAGAAAGTGCATCTCTCCATTCAACACAGAAGTATCAGAAGCAGAGATAGCCACCAACCGTTAGAAGTGGGATCAAAGAGATGGGGGAAAATGGGGAGGTATGAAGGGGAGGGGAATCCTCATCCTCTTGTCCCGGTGGCCTGTCTCTGGCCTGTGGATGACCTCTCATTACACCCTCTCTTGCGTCCACTTACTATCTCTGTCTACACGTTGCCATGGAGAACAGTATCTTACCACACTTACCTCTCTCTCTCTTTCATATTCACTCTCTTTTTTAACTATAGAGGGGGCATAAAAGCAAAGCTATTGGTAAAAAAAAAAAAATCGACCTGATCTCACACTGTCGTGTGGTGCGCAGCCTTTGATCGCCCCGCTGTGTCTCTCTCGTTTATGCTCCGTGTGGACAAATGATTAGATACAGATGCTCAGCTGAACTACATGGGGGAGCATGAACGGTAAATGTGTTTGTTTAAGGCCGTGTTTAGCATATTGTGTGCGGGGAGACGAGATGATAGAAAGAGGGAGGATCTGAAACATCATTACAGGACTAGTTGAAGCAGGGCAGTTGGTTCTTTGTCATTTAGCAGACGCCTGTTGCCCAAAGCGATTTACAGTAATATATGAACCTCCTCCTGTAACCCTTTACCACCAAAACAGTGTAGGGCCTTTATTTCTTCTTAAATTCTGTTTTATTTTCCCCCCCCCAAATTCAGTTTTGTGGATTCCATTTTAACAGATAAACTCAATTTAAGTTAAATTATTATTAAGACTTTAACAAAAATGTAATTTGTGCTGGTTCTTGTACCAACCTTTGTTTATGAGATTTTTAACAAGATTACAAGATGTTTTAACATCGAAGGTTATTTGATTCGGTGTCTTTATGCCATTACAGGCTGCTTTTGTTGGGATGATCAGACGTTATAATGAATAAAATTCATAACGATCACTTAACACGTAATATTTGCTAATTAAATAATTTTTGGGCATACTGGGAAAACAAAATGGCTTGAGGGTTGGTTTTGATTAGTGTTTAGCTGTGATTGTTTGAAAATGTGTGTTGGAGAGTAACTAAATGAAATTAAAAGTAGCGACTCTACTAACTTTTATTTTCAGTTGTGTGACAGAGGTTTAGCAGTTTCCTCTATAAAAGCTCTTCTATAAACAAGCTACGTTTTCCAGGAAGAAATGCAACATTGCTGTTTTTCTTACAGTGTATTGCAGGTGCGAGTTTAAAGTCACGTCAACTAAGGCAACAGTCAAATACACTTGAGCAACTTTCGCAAAAGTCTTCACACACACACACAAAAAATACTGGGAAGTGATTTAGTGAAGCAGATCATTCTGATGTAAAATGAACCAGTACAAAAATGATTCACTTGAGTGTTTGCATGACTTTTTAATGGGATAGTACGCATAATAAATAAAATGTGGTCATCATTTACTCACCATCATTCCGTTCCAAATGGACCATTATGTTAAACATAAAATAAGAAGTTTATTTAAGGATGCCTCTGACATCCATAGTATTTAATTCCCTACTATGAAAGTCATGTTCAACTATTAAGTCAGTATGCTTCTTTTTTTTGCATTTTTTGCATTTATGCATTTTTTTGCAACACAAAAGAGTATAATTTGATTTTTTAAAAAATGCTCAATTGATATGAGCGTAATTTGTACGTATGCTTATAAAGGCTGCACGCATTTAATGAAAGTACAATAATACTATAGAAATATTACATTGTGATTGCTTTCGTAGGCGTGATACATCAGAAATCATTCTAATATGCTCAAGAAATATTTGTTGTTATTGTCAAAGCGAAAAACAAGTGAGTTGCTTGCAGTTGGCTTTTCGTTGAATAGAAAGTTCAAAAGAACAGCATTTATTTAAAAAGGAAAAATGTATGCATCTTTGCTTTAAAAAAAAAATTATTTGTTAAATGTATTTAAACACTGTCTAACCTTTGGAAAATAAATTTCCTCCAAGTAAAGTTACACAGACAGAGTGACACTCAGACGACTAAAGAAAGGTCTGATAAAAGGTTGTACTACAAAGAGTGCAGGTAAAAAGCTAAAATATATGGTCAGTAGTTCACTCTAAAGCAGAAATTAATTATGTAACCTATTGCAGAGTGCTTCAAAAGTTCACTGTGCATGAAAAAATTACTGTGAGCTACCTCCACCTTTATGGCATCGTAAAAATTATACTGTTGTACTTACATTTTTTAATAAAGTGACAGAACATTTATTAAGACTGGCATATGTTGATAATCTAAGGAACAGGCATGGAGTCTTAAAAAGCGGTCCGAGGCTGGTCCGGTGTCGCTTCTCAAAGGTCAATAATATTTTTATAATACACCTTTAATGGTTTCTCTCTCTTCCTGGACCTCCTAAAGATGCAGAGTAGGGCACCGAAATGAAAAGCAGACTCGTTAAACGATCATCCAAATGAAGAAAGTGTAAAGTATGACCCAGATATAATGGCTCAGAGTAATGTGAGAGACACAGCATGAGTGAAATTAAGATGGCCAGCAAAGGACTGGAAGGTCTGTATTGTTGCCTGATCAGTTTTGGTGTAGATCAGAGCTCGACCCGTCTCCTGTGGGATTTCAGCGTCCTGGTGTCATCTAAGGAATGAGTACACATCACACTTGTTGTTGGGTGACTCAATAAGATGCAAGATTGGGAAATCCTGTGTTTGCCGAATGAGATCACAGCATCAGAGTCTGTTTACATGTTGTTTATTCCATGTCTATATTGTACAGTGTTCAAACTGATTGGGCATTTGCTCTTTGGCAAGGGCGAAATAAAAGTTTCGCAACCGTAAATTGGTGCAGTTGGCAACTTAAAAGGACAGTACATCCTAAATAGAAAACTGCGATCATTTTCCATGGAAAAACACATTCAGCATTCATACAACAAAAGCATATAGTGACCAGATGCTGTCAGTGCCCATAAAACTAGTCCGTACGACTCATATATTCTTCTGAAGCCAAATTGATGGAATTCTCCAAAAATGTTTCCATCTGCTTTAGCTCTCAAATCTCATTTGCACTTAACACACTGTTCAGAGTTGATGTGTGGAGACACGTCGCACCAGGTTTAATGACACTGATGCAAAACGTTTAAAAGTTTGCAGTCAGCAGATATGTTTTTAAGCGATAAATACTTATATTTAGCAAGGATGTGTTAAATGTATTGAAAGTGACAGTAAAGACTTAAATTGTTACAAAAAATCTATTCAAACTACATGTTTTTATATTCCTCATAGAATATTATTAAGCAGTGTGACCATGAAGACTGGAGTTATGATGCTGAAAATGTAACTTTGCCACCACAGGAATAAATTATGTTTTAAAATGTATTCAAATGAAAACAGTTGTTTGGAATTTTAATATTTTCAATAACATTTTTTTGGGAAAGAGATACGAAAGAGATAAAAAAAAAAAAAAAAAAAAATGAAATTAAATTGTACAATATTTCTATCTTACATATTATCAAAAAGTTAGGGTTAGATCAATCTATTTCTTTAAAGGGGTAATCTGGTGCCACATGCACTTCTACAAGCTGTTTGGACTGACATGTGTGTTGGGAGTGATACAGGGATAAAGATCCACCAGTAGTTTTCTTTTAATTTAATAAAAATAAGTTGCCTCTTCTGAAATCAGGCCATTCTCAAATGCATGCCGGTGACATCACACCGACAAAGGCCACTCCCACAATAGTTGATTGACAGCAGCGTGTCACACAGACTGAACTGGTGTCTTACCTCAGACCCGCCCTGAGTGAGCCGTCATCAGACCGAGACGCAGAGACTAGCAAGACTCCTGAGAGACTGAGGTGTTTTGTTGTTGAATGTATTAATGAACAGAGCAGTCCCCGACTTTATCCCCGACATCTGAGAGACTGACGACACAGAGAATTATTGTTACGTTTGGTTCTGAAGGGAAACACGCCCTTAATCAACCGAAATGCGTTTATGTTCGTGAGAATCATTCATGATCCAGCCTCACCTACGGAAGCAGTGAGTATAATGTCTTTTAATAAATCTTTGCAAATCTCCATTCCTAATAATGTGCTAATTAGCAAGTTTCACTATGAATACAGTTCCTCCGAGAGTCCCTCAGAAAAGAGGGGCCGGGTTAAGCGGAGCTGTGAAGATTTAAAGGGGAAGTACACAGAACAGAGTGATTTCTAAAGAGCTGTTTTTGACAGGGGAAAATTAGCTTTTTTGAGAAATTTTAAAACAATCTATATTACAAACTTACCATTAAGACCCTGAAGAATCATATTAGCTTGTGGAAAATTGCCTTTGTACGACTCCTTTAAATTATCTCCCAATTATATAAAAACTATTTACACAATACACAATTTTTTTTTCACAAAAAACATAAAACATAGATTTTTTAACAAAAGTACATTTGGTTCCATAGGAGTTATATACTATCCATTTGGACCAAAAGTCAACAAACATATCTTTTTGGTTATTCATACGGAACGTTGAATTGGAATATTATTACAGCTTTTCCCTATTGTTGATCAAATAAAGGCAGCCTTGGTCAGCTTATGAGGCTTCTTATAAAAAGCAAAACTTCTGAGTGTTCTTCTCTGTCAAAGCATTTTCATTTTGGAGTGAACTTTTCTTTTAAAAGCAAATGATGGTCATGCTAAATGTAGATTTAATTTGGTTAGTGGAAGTTGGTTATTTATGACATTACTTGTCACAGCATCTTCATTTTACAGCATTTTTAAACAAATGCCCAGAACTTTTAACAGCACTGTAGCTTTGCAGGTATGTTTCTGGAGACGTTGCCACAGTCCTACAGGTTAAAAGCAGCAGAGAGTGTAAATAAATTCGAATAAATTGTGTAAACCTCAGTGAACGTGAAGGCAATGCGATCATAGTCTTGTGCCGTGGTGGGATTGTTATTTGTGCATGAGCCGGGGCATGTTTAGATGCAGCGCAGCTCCTACAGCCGAATGAAGCCCTGCGCCCGCAGACATGCCTGACTCTCCCATCAGGCCTTGCTGCCTGCGTCTGACAACACTCCAGCCTGTTAAGGTCAAGACCAACAGAGTGTCAGCGAGGATGATGATGATGTATTTTTTGACTCCCTCGTTTTTTCCTCCTGTCTACTCGACTTTATACTTTCTCCTTGTGCCAGTGTCAGCGGTCCATCTGCCCGCTGCCGAGTCAAACCCCGGCACGAACGCGCTGATCCGTCTGAACCCTGTACCCATCGACCCCCTCCTCCACCGCCCGCCTGCCATCATCACCCCCCCCTCCACCTTCAAAGCTGTGATTGTGTGAACAAGAAAACACACAAATACACACATATGCCACCAAACTCATGTCAGGTAAACCACAACAATTACAATCTCACAGTCATAATGAAACGGTGACAAAATTATACCCTACGAACCCCCTGAGAGTCACAAGATTTTAATATCTGACATTTCTGCGCATTGACACATGTGCGGCAGCATCTGCTGCCTGGCTGTGAAATCCGCTCTTCTGCGGTGTCTGTCTGTGAGTGGGTGGGTGTGTGCGCGCTTGTTTCTGTAAATATACATGTGTGCGTTTCTGTTTTTCGAAATTCATGTGGTCCTGTTATATACAACCTAGTGATCTGCTTAGGATGCTTCATTTTGGTCAAATTTGATTTATCCTTATAAAGTATGAGCCTAGTTACAAAATTGTCAAGATGAGAATTTTTTTTTTTTTTTTTTACTTTAGTACTAATTCTGTGCTTTGATTATAATTCATATTTTGACGGATTTTATTTTTATATTTTCAGGTTTCATGTTTTCACTTTAACTTTAGACTTTTTGTGATCATTGTTCAATTTATTTTAATGTTTTTATTTAACTTTTTTAGTGCATTTCTACTTTTTATGTTATTTTTTTTTAAATTACTATTTATTTTAATAGCTAAAAATAATCCAATCGTTTCAATTAAGTTTTTTTTTTTATCTAATATATATATATATATATTATTTCATTTAGGCTCTGTTTTAATTAGTGAAAATACTTTTTCATTCTTAACAGTATAAGCAACAAGCTACTTGACATCTCTATAATAAGTAACTTGCAGAACTCTTCTACTTAAACTTATTATTTAACACTTATTATTTAGTGGAGTATTTGTGCTGTCAAATTAATAATCACTATTAATCACATCCAAAATAAAAGAAAAATGTTTACATAAAATAGGTGTTGTTTGAATTTATTATGTCTATTTAAAAATCACTTAAAGTATGTATTTTGAAAATATTTACATGTATATATTTATATAATGAATAATGTATATATATTATACAAATACAACACATTTTTCATGCATGTGTGTGTATTTATATATACGTAATAAGCATACACGTATATATTGTGCAAATAAAAACTTTTATTTTGGACAATGTGTAGCGTTCCCAATTAGTACGTTAGGATGCTCTCTTAGAAGTCAGCTGCCTACATGGACAGTATGCAGTGTGACAGCTCACTAGCTCTGGAAACATGTGTGCCTTATGTGTTTGTCTATTTGTGGCTATGTATGTGTGAGCGCTACATATAACATACTGTATCGGTGTGTCTACACATAATTAGACCTCACCGACCAAACCAGCAGTCAGACTGCCAGTCGCTGGGATTGAATGAGCAACACTGGGCTGAGCAGTAGAGTTCCATAAACACCTCTGGGTTTGAGTCTAAGTGTTTGAGACTGCTGCCTTAGGGTGACATGAGCGTGTGTGATTCTGAGTGGAAGCCCGGAGCTAAAGGCTGAGGGCGGCATGAAAGATACGCTGGCGTTTCCCTTCCGCCACAGGCTGCACACTTTCCCAGTTCTCCCCACAGAGCAGCCTCACTCTTCCCCTGCAAAGCTGTCAGTGCCACTTCAGCGATGCCGCTTGTCTTTGTTCCAGTCAGACGAGGATGATACAGATGAGAAGATAGATAAGATAGACTGCAGGCTGGAGAGGAAGTGTCGGCCGCTGTTTGGGAGTCTGCAGCTTGAAGCGCCTCGCGCTTGCTTTCTGGTGGCGTGGAGAAAGTGTTAAATTGAATCTGTGCTCTGTGTAGTGTGAACTACTCCACGTATCTTAACATCTTAACTCGATGCCCCCTTGCCAATTCAACACATCAAAGTCATCCTCACCTTTTTGCATTATGCAACTGTTTTGGGGCGCTGTAAGAGGAAGAGCCCAGTATATACACACAATCAGATGTGATGTAGTGGAGAGATAGTTAGGTGCAATAATAACAACAACAATAATAGATACAATAATAGACCATCAATTGGATGTGGCACATTACATACTAGTTACTTATACAGAATAACAAGCAAAACTGCATGTATAAAAGAAAAGGGCTCTTTTTACAGCATTTAATAAAAAAACTATTTTTATACACACACACACACACACACACACACACACACACATATATATATATATATATATATATACACACATACATACAGTGGGTACGGAAAGTATTCAGACCCCCTTAAATTTTTCACTCTTTGTTATATTGCAGCCATTTTCTAAAATCAGAGTTCATTTTTTGTTCTCATTAATGTACACACAGCACCCCATATTGATAGAAAAACACAGAATTGTTGACATTTTTGCAGATTTATTAAAAAA
>JAUYWG010000056.1:15230502-15298195 GCA_034779775.1 Enteromius afrohamiltoni
CTGCTGCACTTAAGGTTCCTAAGAGCACAGTGGCCTCCATAATCCTTAAATGGAAGACGTTTGGGATGACCAGAACCGTTCCTAGAGCTGGCCGTCCGGCCAAACTGAGCCATCGGGGGAGAAGAGCCTTGGTGAGAGAGGTAAAGAAGAGCCCAAAGATCACTTATGAGGAATGGCAGAGGATCCCCAAATCCAGGTGTGAAACACTTGTTGCATCTTTCCCAAAAAAACTCATGGCTGTATTCGATCAAAAGGCTGCTTCTACTAAATACTGAGCAAATGGTCTGAATACTTACGACCATGTGATGTTTCAGTTTCTCTTTTTTAATAAATCTGCAAAAATGTCAACAATTCTGTGTTGAGTGAACAATTTAAGGGGGTCTTAAATACTTTCCGTACCCACTGTATAAATGGGTGTGGGTGTTTATAAATAGTAGATAGATAGATAGATAGATAGATCGATATCATCAATATCAATTAGTTGATTTATTTTAATATATATATATATATACACACACACACACACACAGAAAGTACATTATACAATTTTTAATTGGTAATTAATTTCGCATTTATTTTTTATAATTAATGTGCATTATATACACACAAACACACACTCACACACACACATACAAAATACATTATAAAAATATTATATAAGAATGTATGGTTATTATATCCTCATACATAAATGTATCCCTTGTTAAGTCCAAGACCAGGGTCGTAACACCCTACAAAAATATACGAAAAATCCATAAATTGTAAAAAGTATTTTCCTGTGATCATGTTTTATCACACCAAAGATACAGAGTGGATCAGGACCACTGTTTCTCTCGGAAAAAGAACAGCTTTTCATTTAGTCTCACCTGAGCTTCTTGGGTTAAACAAGGTGTTTACTTTAATTCCAAGATGCAGTTTCAATGGCAAACCCACTCTAAACACGTAGCGCTACATGATAGTTTCTGTATTTTAGTGAACAGAAAATCTTTTGTCTTGTGAGGAAGCATTAATTTATCTTAGCAGTGGGCCTTGACTGCGGTAATTGTTGTGTGAGGGCAGGCGGTGTGCCGAGTCAATCGCTCTCTCTCTCTTTCTCTCTCTTTGAGGCACGTAGATTCACTCTTTCCGACACGCGTGTGCATGCAAGAATGAGTCAAAATGACTTATCCAGCGGGGGATGTATTAACACTACATATCCATAAACTCAAACCTGCAGAACGTCATGTCGAGCACATCAGTCAGAATAGAGCACCAACACAGTATAAATATTCCAGTTTCAGGACCAAAATGGCCTAAAGAGAGTATTAATGGCAGAGACCTTTCATATTGAAGTACCCTACAGCTTCTGTTTGGGTGTGTGTTTGCAATCTCTTCCTAGAGATCATCCAAAACCTCTGAATGTAGTGCTGAATATGCTTGCTGCTTTTGCTTTTTATGTAGTACAAATGGCATTTTTTGAGTTACGGTATATAGCCAAGTACAGCCTACGCTTAAAAAAATTCACCATGGTAACCATAGTTTCCACAAAAATCTCATAGTTACCAGTACTACAGTTCTTTATACATTAAGGCTGTCAATATTAACTGAATGTAATATAAAAGTACAGTATGTTAAAAGAAAAATACAAATCCAAACTATTTATACTTCAGAAATGTGGCATATTTAAGAGAGAAATATGTTGGATTGTGAAAATTTACTGTATTTTTTTTGGAGCAATTTAATAATAATTTAACATTTTCACGATTTCTTGTTTCTTTAGAATAATGCAGATTTATAAATGGTTCAATACACTATATATATATATATATATATATATATAGAAAGAAAATAAGTTATGTGTTGTCTTTTGTAACTATAAGGTTGACAGACCATAATGATATAACGAACAAATGTTTTTTCACATTTTTATAAAACCATTAATTACTGCTTTAAGAATGAACTTTCCGCCTAAACACTTTCCGTATTTCAATGTCGTCACACAACCAATAACATCTTCCCTAACGTTCCCCGTAATCAAAACCCTCATGCGGTCATGATTCTTCATAATCAACCGAAATAACCTGACATCCCTTTTCACTTTCCCCAAATTTCCCTCAGAATCTCCCCGAGAGCTCGGAGGAAACATCTCGGGAGTGTTTTCCACTGCTTGTGCTATTGAGGCTAAACAATTTCACTGCACTAATTGGCCAATGTCAGGCGTGACACTAGGATAAACAAACGCTGCTCAGGAAAACTGAGACAAATGTTGGCTAATTAAACTGATGGGGGAGAGAAAAAAGCTGACAAAAAATTAGAAAAGAGGAAGAAGGGGGAAAAAAAATCCCACCATGTGAGGCAGGCTTCGTATTTCCAAACGTCTCTGCTCCTCTAATTAGTCTTTATTTGGCAAATGGAAAAATGAAATAAATATATGCCGAGGTAAATAAATAAAAGCATTTGAGCGGCAAAAGTCAAAACGGTTTTGTGCCGAGACCTTTGAAAGAGGACAAAACGGGCGTTTTAGCGTGTGATCGTCGTCTCCTCTGCCATTTAATCACTTTTGTCAATTTGTTACTCTCTGTCTGCTTCGAGAAATAAACAGTCGACGGACCCTGACTTTGTTTGCGTTGGACTCTGCGATGCGCTGGCACACACAAATGCATTTCTGTTACCTTCCCTCCGCTTCTAAATCATTTCTCCATCTCTTCTTCCATAATCTTTCATGCTGTCTCTCTCCCTGTCTCAATTCCTGGTTTTACCACCCCCGCTCCGCCACCACCTACTACTCCGGAGCGCGTGTCACTGGATGTTTATAGGCTGTTGTTTTCGACGCTGATGACCATTGTCACACAGTGTTTCTATTACCCATCTGCCCTGATGGATGGCCCCTCTCTGCGCTCATGCTGATAGGAGTGTCCTTGATCAGCAGAGGAAGAGAGGGGGGGAGAGGGATGAAGGAGGGGGTGGGGTTGGCACTACCTGTCCATCCACGGTCTCGGCAGACCGCAAACTTCAGCCGTGACACGTGTAGATCAGCCCACTTACAGACACGCGGTGACACGGCGCTTGTAAATTGGGCCGCTGCCTGCTGAGGTGGGTGTGGATGACGAGTCCCTTTCAGCGGTTAATTGGCAACCAGCAGTCTGCTGAGGACAGCGCCGTCTACACCGTACAGCTGCGCTGGAGGAGTCCGCGGGACAATGGAGATGTAACGGGCCGAAGCTTTAATTAAAGACACAAGTCGGGTGTCGTCTGCATTTTGCGAACATCTGCAGAAGTTGCGTTTGTTTAAATACAGATGTAACTCTGCCAATCCCAGTTATAATTGGATTGAGTGCAAATGCAGATTTCATTTGAACGATAGCGATTCTTAAAATCCAGAGAACACCTTTAAACTTCACACCAGGGTTTGACAGACAGTGGGGTCTGATTCAGGAACAAATGACTCTTATGAAGCAATTCTTTTGATTCGTAGTGAATCATTATCCACACAGTGTAGTCTGATTCAGGAGTGAGTCATTTATTTTAATTAATCATTCAAATGATGATAACATTAACAAAAGGAGATTATAATCACTTGAGCAAGTTATTTTAACAAATCATTAAAAAAGATATATATATATATATATATATATATATATATATATTGGTTTATAATTTTAGTATGTAAAATTGAAAGGATACATAAAAAAATATAAAGAATCAAAAAATAATAAAAATCAACCACACACACACGTATATATAACCTTATCTATCCATATATATATATTTAAATTTTTTTTTGTCTTGTACCAAGTTAAAAGGTTCCCTGAGTTTGTTTCGTACGCAAGTAAAGCAGATATAATTAAAATATAAATCTATCAAAAATGAAAGCTGTGAAAGAGAACCAGATCAAATCAAATCAGTGAATGCGTATCAATACCCAGCCCTGATAACTATTCGTTAACTGTTTTCTACGACAACAGGCGTGACACAGCTATCCGTTTTGTTTTTTGTTTTTTTGTGTGGTGTCCCAAGTTAAAATGAGTTAAACTCATGTCTAGCGTAACATGAAAAGTGTTAAAGACATATTGTCAGGATGAGGTCATTTACAAAAAATAGATTGTGCGCCATATGTGGAGTCGTTTGGAGTGTGCTTGGCTGTTTTATCTCTGATAAGAGTCATATTAATGACATTCTGTGTGGGAACAATGATAGCAGCGATTTGCCTCAGCATTGTCATTTACTGATTGATTATCCCGTGATTTATGTTTTAATATAAAGGAAGGGGGGCCGCACCAGAGCACATAATACAATATCCACAGTTAAAATAACTTAACGAGCTGGAGGGAGAGCAAAAACAATGAAATTTCAAATGGATAGAACAGCTTATCAGTTATGACCCCTCCACATATACGCTCTCCGTGTGTGCGCACGTGTACATGAGAGAAAGCAGAAGATTGAGAGCGAGCGAGTGTGTTTCCTCTGTAGACAGTAGGCTGATGATGAATTTTTAAACAGATCACACTGATAATTGTATTTCATATCTGTCAGTGACGAGGAGACTGGCCACTGAGATGCTATTTATGTCAGCGCACCTCGCTCGGTACAGCCCTCAATAAAACTCAAATCACGAGGGAGATTGTTAAGTCTTCCACAAGAATTATTAAATCGAAGGAAAATTTATGGATGACACTTTATAACAATTAATCAAGAGATGTTGATTAATAAAGTTATCCTCCTCCTCCGTTACAGGCGGTGTGTCGTTGTCGTCACTGATATGGTTTTGTCATTCTCTCTGATTAATGCAGCCCGGAGAGACGCCTCCTTCTTTGCCCACCACACCCCAGCCCGCCGGCCCCTCGCTCTCCAAACACTTTCTACCTGTTAACCTTGAGAAAATATCCCAACCGGCGGGGCGACAGAGAGCGAAAGAGATCATGTGGGACTGACTGAAAAAAATCAAAATGGAGATTTTGGAGAATGTCACCCAGCCAACCTTGTCAGTGTGATTAGGCTACTGTGATTAATTAGTTTAGTAAGATTGAGCAATTAGGTCAGAATTGGGTGTATATGTGCAGGGACGTCATGTACCTTCTCTCTCTCTCTCTCTCTCTCTCCGTTTTGACTATTTACTCAGGGAAAGACTGCAAAAATACTTGTATAAACAAATATAGTGGATTATCAATGCAAATTCACAATATTCACTATATAGAAATGTTAAATTTCATTTATATACAAATTCGAAATTGTAAATAAACATGAACAAATAAACAAGACTTTTATTATTGTAATTAAAATTAGAATATCACATATTATAACACATAATAGCTATATAAAAAAAATGATATACAATTTTTGAAAATTGTTGATGATAAATGATAATTCTGATAATTATTAATTAGGTATTTATTCAGACAAAACTATACGCAGCGTATTACATATATTGATTGAAAATGATATTTAGTATATTGTTTGTTTTTTAAATATTGTTATGTGCATACAATACAGTTATTGTATTTAGTTAAGCTGCAAAGCATGGTATTAAAATATATATCATTTAAATAATTTACCTTTATTTATTTATTTGTAATTACATGATTAAAAGGTTAATCATTAGTTATGTTTCGTTTACACACACATTTTGTGTTTGTGTGTGTGTGGTATGTGTATATATATATATATATATAGATAGATAGATAGATAGAGATATTAATATTATATATTTTTTAAAATATACATATATATAATATAAAATAAATAGAAAAAATTAATAAAAATATTATATTTATCTTTACAGTATAATTCTTACATATCCGAAGTGTCCTGAAATGGCCATGAAGCTCCTGTATATGTTTGTATTTGTACTAAAGAAGGAATGAGCGAAGGAGAATTTCAGTTGACGAGACCTCAGAGAAAAGGAAAAACCTAGGAAAATCTCCAGCATGTGACCTGGCCAGTATTTGAGGAACAAAAAAAGCTCTCATTGAGAAAGATGTGCTGCGTGTGAATGTTTGCAGGGTAGTTCTGGGTGGAGCAGGGCTGTATACGTCTGATTTGCTGATATAGCCTTGAGGCTGGCGTCATCGGTCGCTGCCGCTGCACAGGCTTTAGGGAAGACAGGGACGGCGTTCAGGCTCCTGCCAGGGTGTGGAGGGACACCGTAAGGCCGGAAAACCCGGCCTGGTTTAACACTTGGATCAAAGGCAGTGAGCCGTTCTCCATAGAGCCGTTTGTTCCAATCAACCTATTTCTGGCTAAGAGAGTGAAGGGACGTTCAGTGTGGACTGAAATGGTGCGTACGGAGCCTCCTCAGTGTTACATAAACCAAAAGCCCTATATAAACACCTCCTGACTACTGAATTGTGTTTTGATAGGCAGCCATATCTACTAAAATAAACACAAATGGCAGGTTTTGGCTGCGTTCGCTAGGCACATTTTTTCTGGTTATATTTAACATATCATTTTACTAAGACCCTAAAGATAGTTTCCCCCATGTGTTTTTAGAGAAAAAAAAAACAACAACAACAAATCTATTTGAATGGTCTCGTGCTATCATAACAGTTTGGGAGCGTACTGGATATTTTAGCTGGTCAGCGGAGAAAAGAGGAAAACATTTCTTGTTGTTCTTATTAATGCTTTTAGATCTTTTATAAAAACAAACACATTTCCGCTAAGCGTCAGAAGTAGAGCACTCGGAGCAGCTTTAGGGGGCTGTTTTTCTCTTTGTTGCATCAGTAGTGAGGAGAGATCTCTCTCTAACCCCAACCCTCAGGCTATGAGTTTGACTGAAGCAGGGGGAAAAAAAAACCCATCCTATTTTGTTTCTCTTAAAATCCATACATTATCAAAGGCGTCTCATGCATATCTTTGATCTAAAACGGTTACATCTTAATAATTACGGTTCGGCTGTGTGAGAGAACCAAATGTTTCCTTCTTCATTCCGATATTGTTCCAAATCGTCTTTGAGAAAATAAGACCTGGGAGCGAGCAAACAAACAAATAAATAAATCAAAACCGACAGAACCGTGCTGCTATATTATTTAATGACAAGATGTGGAAATATCCTTCTTAAAAAGTGAATCTAAATCGTGGTGCGCAGCTTCTGTGCCTCGTCTTTGCGCAGTTTCTTTCACTTTTTATAACAATTCATCCGCTCAATAAAGCGCTGAGAGAGATGTTTCCAGTAATCCTATATGCTTAAATTTATCTGCAGCACGCTTTCTGGCCACTCTCTTTCCTAGCTTCTGCGGAAAATGATGTTTTTACAGAACATTTCCCTTTGCAACCAATCAAAGAGGTGCAGTCAGTGGTAATGAAACAGGAAAACATCTCAGCACTCCTCTTTAATGGCTGAAAAATGCTAATTGGAAGAAGACCGCATGTGTCAAAGAAAACAAAAGAGGTGGTATGGCAGGCAGCGGGACTCACGTTGGAGGATGGTATTTTGAAATGTGAAATGTGTCACTTAACTCCTGCTGAAACGCATGCCGTTTGGAGGGAGGATCGAGGGACGGAAGCCCCTCCTGGACGTGGAGGTGCAGCGGAGCAGGAAGAGACGTTTATGAGGTAATAACCAGACGCAGTCACACACAGTATGAGAAACCCGAAAGGTCCAACTGTGTACCCATCCAGTCGTTGATTTTCATGTGCATGCGACTTGTTGCACGTCCAAATAAAAGTGCGTCTGTTTAAGGTTGCTGTCGTGCACCTCATCATAAACAGAAATATTCTTAGAACAGCGGTGTAACAGTCGGATTTCCTCATGAATAAACATTTCAAACAATTATCCCTAAATCACATTCCTCTAAAGTCAATCAAAGCACGTTGTTTGGAAGGAAGAAAAGGTCTAAAACAGGGGGATTCCACCAAAAAGTTTTGCGATCAGCATTTAGTCAAGTACAAAAGTACTGAGTTACGTAAAGCTGTGTGATGGGCCTCCTTCCTCCAGAGAAAGGTGACATTTTAATTACCCTGCCTTATCTGATGGATTTCAAGATATGCTTCCCAGTAAAAGCCTTCTCTTTATTATTTTTTGTGTTATATGTTCTTAGTTTTCGCCTGTCAGTGACTGTACAAAATTCATTTGACCCAGTCGTTGATTGAAGGTGGAAGTTTTTATGATATAAAATAGTTTTTTTATCAAGAGCTTCAAATCTCTTCGTTGTGAGAAGTGTCTCCTGCTTTTATGACAAAAGAAAAAAATCCCTATGAAGGAATAATTGACTCGAGTAATATAAAACTTGCTCACTCTCTCTCTTTTTTTTTTTTTTTAGTTTTCTTTTTCATACCATCATCTTTTCATGAATTAGTAAAATATCTTTCATATACAGTTTTAAATGATACAAAAAAGACACGCCAGAAGTTTGTCCACTATCCTTTATTGGCATTATTGCATAAAGAAAAAAAAAAAAGCAGCAGCAGCAAATTTATTTGCTTTATTTCAATCGTCAAATTACAATTATTTAAATAGTGAAAGTACAAATATATGTATGGTATTAATACAATCACAACAAAAGCTCGAACTAGAAATGTAATACTGTATATGTTTCATGTAAACAAATGCAGAGGAGATGTAATTTTGGTTTTAATAAACATAATTGCCGTGGTGGCATGTGAAATGGCTTTGATCATGATCACAGGCGTAAGGTTACACCGCAGAGCCGATGTGGCGTATTATTACTTCTATTTGGCTTGCCGCATTTAAGCACACAGTTATAATTTTAGCAGTACTGACGTTAATACCCAAGCGGTCATCGCTATCAATAGCTGGATGGCTTGGTGTGCAATTGTGAACGGTGTACAGCTTTACAAAAAAAATACAAAATGAATTACTCTAAATACAACTTTTGCTGACCTCTGACCTGTGAACTGCAATATTGTCCTTTTTGGAGAACAGCAACATCACCTACAAGACAGGAACAACATTAAAAGCATAATCAATACATCTGAGTCACGTGCAATGTTAGAATAGTTTTTCACAAGATTCACAGAGCTATTTCTGTAACCCCATGGGGGAGATATGTTGCTGAAAAATGCTGTATCCTGTAATTGGTATTTATCTTGCCTGCTGATTTTGTGAAATACATAATTATTTTAAAAAGATGACTTGACATGCACATATTTGCATAAGAAGGGTTAGTACATTTTGTAGGAGAATGCTACGATTGCTTGTAAACGTTGTTTTTATCTGGCTTCATCAGCACTGTATTTTCAACATACTGTACGTTCGGGTTTTTTTTTTTAATATAGAAAGATATACCTTTTGTACAGCATGCAATGTTATTGTTTATAAACCTTCAGATCTCGCCATGCATATCTGTGGACACGTATGACGGCATCCCGCCTCGTGTAGCTTGCGAGCAATTTGGATCGTAATTTGCTGATGTGATGTGACATGCTACATACCAAAAAAAAAAACTACTTCAAAGACTATCACCTCAAATCTCCCTCGCTTTTTTAGTTCCAGTCTTTTAACATCCGTCTGCGTATCCCTTAAGCAGACAGCGTGCTATTGAGAATTTCTGCAACTTATAATGTGCATTATAGCACGTCCTGGCATAGTTATGCAAATAGGGCCATCTTAACATCTAGAGTAAATAAGCGATCAGACTGAAAAGAGGTTATTTTTCATAACGTAAGCAAATCCTTTTGCTGTCGGTCATTATAAAGTACACCACAAACATCTATAATCACTGCTTTCTTCAAATACATTAAGTCGGTAAGTTGTAAATATGCATTTCTTAAAAATGCATGTGTATGTGAGGATGTACATTGAGGGACACTTTATTATTCATTCAAAAATAAATAAAAATCACTGATGCACAAATGCTCTTTTTTCAATCGTCTCCAGTCGTTCATTTGCAGGAAAAGACACACATGAACATTTTTAAGCATGACCGTAAAGCTGAAAATGGCACAGTTCAGGCTCCACACGAACCTTTCAAAGTGCATTGGCATTGCATCTTGAGCTTTACGCTTGTGCTTGCGTGGCATACCTTCAAGCATGGCCTTTTACAAAAGAATACGATGATAGGCGCACACAAACATTTATTCATTATATATGGAAAACCATTCCCAAAACACACATCAAACACAAACATACACTGAGCTGTCAACTCTAACTAATGCTCAAAATTTGCGATGCCACCGATTTGTGCTGGCACATATTAATAAAACACAAAGTGCATAAATAAAGGTTTGTTTTGTGTATTTTTCTTTAGGCGGTAAAACAGGATTACAATACTCTAACACCTCAATAAAACATATATATTAATCTAAATTATTTTTACAGGCTTGTAGCAGTTCATCAGCATACAGTGAGCACAGCTGTGGATAATTCACCATGCCAAGACACGTCTGGGTTTGGAGAACCATAAGAAACCCAGCATGTTTTTTTTTTTTCGTTTACACTTTACACTACAGTGTTAATGTTACAGTCAGATTACAAATAAATAGTATTTAATTTGTACAAATTATTTGGGGGATTTATTTTTAAATGAATGTGTTATTGTTGTTTGTAAGCACTTACAATGATATACGTTTAGCACAGTCACTGTAATCTAAAGCGTAAAACCCCTTTTAAGTGCACGCTAACAGCTTGAAGGGAACTCCATCACAATGCTAAACACCACAAATGATTTCTGGAAGACGATGCCGCAAGAACTGCTCCAAACAAAAAAAGTAACTGACTTGAAAGCCTGTTAGGATAGACCTAATAATGCCCCGTGATGTGAATAACACGATAAAACAACACAAAGCATTCATTTCAGCAGAATGCGAATGAATTTCAGTGGGACAGTTTAAGAGAAGTGCTCGTGTTTATAAATACGACGGCAGTAATAACAATAAATAGGCTATATTATTCTCAGTGGCGGCAGGTTATTATAAAACTTAAATTAACTAAAAGTTAAAAAGATAGAAATTTCTACCTAACGCACGTTTATTGAAATATGACAAGCTAATTATCATTGCGCCGTTGCCTTGCACCGAGACCGAGAGAAATCTTGTGTTAACACTCAATAATCTCGTAGAAGCGTAGAGTTTTTAACCCTACCGCGGGAGAAATCTTGCCTTCTTTGAGCCCGATGAGTTTCTGATGGGAGATTGGTGACGTAAGAGCCATCAACAGCGACAGGCTGATCGAGGTAGTCGCGAGGATGGATAGATGGACAGATGTTGGGGCGGAACTTGGACATATTTCCACATTATTAGCCCCTACCGACAGGCGTACAGCATAAATGATCAGTTAGATAGCAACTGGCAATAGCTCAAGGATGCGCAGCACCGTCAAAGGTAAGGGCATGATTTAAACGTCGCGTACTGAAAAATCAACGCTTTGGCGGCGGTGGTGATGATGTATAATATCCTAGCCTGGCTTGTTCGTACGTTTGCACTATACTAACAAATGTGTGCACTCACCGGGATGCGATATGCAAGGCGAAGCTCTCGCGTCGGTCCACATGCTGAATGATCCGCAGGATCCCGGCGCGACGAAGAACCTTAAAATCCTTTAGAAACATCAGGCGACCGGAGCGAGCCGAGGCCACCTCAAAAAAAAAAAAAGGAAAAAATCACTCGGATTTCTCGCGTTCCCCTTTCGAGCGATTTTAAAAGCACACCCACCCACTCGCCAACTTACAGAAAGAGTGGACATTGCGTCAACGCTGGTATAAAGACAAAAACAAAGTTGAGATTTAAGTGTGATTTTGTCAGGTACACCGGTGTCAAAAACAAAGTACTGAAGAGCAGATACGCGGTGGATATATTATGGTTCCTAACCTAATAGGATCCGAGATGTCTAACACCATGGACTCGTTATTTAATTTGTGGATGTTTTGCAATTGATGAATAAGTAATGCGTAAGCGCTGTAGAGAGGCTTGTTACGGTCATACTCAACTTGTTCCAGGAGTCCCTCCCCTTCCCGTGCAAAGTGTTCACTTCCTAGTAAGGTGTAACGAATCAATCTGTAACTTCCAACTATCCTTTTCTCGGCGATGGAAAAAGGTCGCAAATAATTTCCTTTTAGCGCGTGAAATAGTTCGTGCGCGAGACAGATAAACAAAACGGACAAAAGGGAGGAAGAAAAGATAAAATAGAAGGATAAAATAAATAATGCCGTATGCATGGAAATATGTTGTTATATGCATGGAAATAAAATGAAATGTTTACAGCGGAGACCCCCTCCTTTATGCGTTTGAATGTTTTGCGCGTGACGCGAAACTTATTTTATTTTCGCGATGACGCCGAGAACCCTGCATAACTGGTGGAAAAAACAGTTGCACGGTCGTAGTTTAATTTTAACACCACTGTTTGTTTTATGAAACCGCGCACTTGGTGCATTCGTGTGAATGGACAACATCCAAACAAGTGATGTCTTCTCCAAAAAGGCAGTTCGTTGTCTTTCAAACGCTCCTGTTTTGCGGGGAGGGGAAAAAACAGAACAATTAAAAAGATTGACAGGTGGGTTTTCACTGTCAGAGTGACGCTCCGGAGGGGTGGAGTAAAGAGAGAGAGGCAGGAAAGGCAACTCGATGTGTCTGTCTATCAGTTGAGACTGTCTGAACCGCTCACGCATCCTGAACGCGCGATACATATTTCAGCGAAGAGCCGCGAGACCGAGAACGCCGCTTCGCTCCCTGGAGTTTTTGTTTTTTTTAGAGAGTAATTAGTTCACGTTCGGCGCGAGAGAGTGTGTTTTTTGTTTATATATCGCTCTGTAGTAAACGCGTCACGCTCGCCCGAATCAACTGTCCACATGTTTCCCTGAGCATGGACGGACAGTGTGTTTGGTGAATATCGGGAGGAGCACGAGCAGAGACTCTCCACAGCGCGCGTGGGGAATTTAGTCCGCTGAAAATGCGCACTGAGCTCGAGCCCCATTTGTGACTGACATTAACTGTCTCCTGTCTGCCTGACTCTTCCCTTGGTTTTGTCCCGTTTTTAGGCTTTCCACCGAGCGAGAGGACGGAAATACAGTTGGACGGGCTCTCCATAACTGGAAGTTTCTTCCGTTTTGCTACAAACTATTGCCATAATCTAAGGAGAACCTAAGGAAGCGTTTCCCCCCCCTGTGTGTTTCTGCGCCGTTAGAGATGGACGGGAGATATATCTGAGCTCTTGGCAATCATGCTATGACTTAGAATTATTTAACGTGTCGGTCAGATACACCTACATTTTTTTTTATTTACAGACGTTTTTAGTCTGTAAAATACCTACAACCTCTCAAGACCTATTGACCCCTCTTAGACTTTGCAACGGCTTAAAGTGACTTTTTAAGAGGTGGAATAAAAACAGACTCTGAAGAGAAGAGAAGAGGAGCGAGTTAATACATGCTTTGTATTACATTTCTGAAATTAATTCTTTTTCTCCGTCACTGGCATTTTGATTCTGTATGAGAAGTCAAGTGGAGGGTGGGACGACAGCATGCCGCGGAGAAAGCAGCAAGCGCCGAGGCGATCTTCAGGTAAGCGGTGCATGCATGTTTTGTTTACTAAAATTAGTGCATAAGAAGAGGAAAAGCATAGAAACACTTACAGTTCATTATCGCGATGATAGAAATGCTTAATCTAAACATATGTTTTAGATTGTACTTTTTTTTTTTTTTTTTTTTACTTTCAAAGAATGTCAAAACAAAGGTAGTCTGCTCAGAACGCACTCGATTTGTTTTCAAAACCAGCGCGTGAGTAACTTTTTGTTTTTATTTTTTTGAAGTTGTGCCAAATTAAAACTTCACACTCCACCGTGGCCTATATAGTCGAGCGAAAATGCAGTTTCAAAGTGCTCCGGTTCGTCTATTTAGATGCGGATTGCCATCCTTGATTTGATGCTTGATTGATCGCCTGTCATGTGGCCGCCTTTGATCTATTCATTCCTGATAAACATCAGTAAATCATTCACCATGGAAACACGCATGCGCCGTGCGGCCGCAGCCACTCAAAGGACAACTTTTGCCCCCGTCGTGCGGGAAAATAGAAAGGAAAGAAGTTTTCGGCAGGGTTATACACTGCTTTTTTCCCCCGTCATTCAAAGAGAGGGAGAGAAAAGGGGGATAAGGGATTGCTGGGGCGTGTCGAGAGCACAAAATGTAGCAGAGAGAACATCTCTTCCCTGATAGATGTCACTGAGCAAGGCCTCTGTACTAAGATCTGTTTTCCTCTCGGCTCAATTTATTCATGCGAAATGTACCTGTGCTCTTTGATGTTACAAGAGAGAGCTGATTTCAGTTTTTAATTAATCTTACACAAAGAGCAAGAGAGCGACCCTCTGATTTGTGATGAATGATGATGGATTTCTTTTGGGGTGATTAAACATAAAATAGCCATTGTATTTTAAACCATTTTAGCGTATTGTACTAAGGGAGTTCCACTTTGTCCTTTTGGCTTTCCTTTTTTGTTCCTTGTTTTTTTTTTTTTTCACCCTCCTCATTTAATCTCTGTGACTAAAAGGTCCATTCTCTCCCGAATGAAGGCTCTCTTTCAAGTTCAAGCGTCAGCAGAGTTACAGATCTGCGGAATTAGGCCCTGATATTTGACTGATGAGTGAACAGCCGACATACCAGAAACACTGCTGTAACCGAGGGCTCGACTAACAAGTGCAATACGTAGTTGACGTTCTGTCCATTTGCACTGAATAACAATTCATTTTTACGCGTACCTTTCTGTTCAGCGGGGGGGGAGGATGGTGTTTTTAAGGGATTATTTCGTCTCCCTGGCTGTATGGCGAGACTGACATGGGGAGTTCGAAAGCTCACAGAGGTGAGATGGCGCCTGGTAATCTGACCTGGCAGCTCCTCCACAAAAACAAGCCATCAGCCCCCTCCACCTCAGCTGAATATTGATTTAATTTTCTCTATTCTGACAGGCATGTTCATCATTTGCTTTAATGGTCATTCAAAAGTTGGCAGGCACATTGTTTCCGTTTTTCCCAGAGCCTGACACTTTTCCCCTCTCCATCAAAATAAAAATGTTAGGAATTATTGATTGAGGGAATAAAAAGGAAAGCTGCTTAACGTGACAAGGTGATTTGTTTTTACTAAAACTTCTTCTAAATCAGTCAAGCTGTCTTGCTTTTTTCTCCCCCTTTTTTTGTAATTGTGCGCTTCGCGCTAAAAGCACTTTCTAGCTCCAGTGCTCCACTCTTCCGTTATGCTCCACCTCTTTTAACGGATGACTTTGCCTCGATTTGGTTGCTATCATTGCCATTGTTTGCTCTGAGTGATTTACATGCGTCAGCCGTGGGCTCAGGTCGCTTTGGTGCAGTGGGATCGGAGTGGCCCTCTCTGTGTTGGGCTGCTGCAGTCATTTGTATTTATTTGCTGGCTTTTCTCTGAAACAGACACGGGCCTCCCACGTAGAGCACAGACTGTGTCTGTGAGTTTGAGCTCTAGCAGAGAGGAGAGGAGCCAGGGGAGGACTCGGCGATGAATGCGGTATCTCTCCGCTGCTCCAGGTTTCATTCGGTTTTGTGTTTTCACAACCTCCCACGCAGATAGAGACACGCTCGGTTTGCGTCCATTCCACACACCTCTGTCCTCTGGATAGCCGGGGCGTAAACACCGCCATGAGGTGGTTTGCGATGTTTTTTGCTGCTTTCACTTCTCCTTCAGATAATTCTTCTTTTTCTCAATTAAATTCTATTCAGCAATCACGGAGGGAAAAAAAACAAACCCGGCGCACAAACACACTCGAAAGAAAAATAAAACGTGAGGAGGGAGGAACCAGCATGGGGAGTCATTAAAACGCATTCTGTCCCCAGCACCAGAGGCTTCTTAATTATCCGACATAAAGGTAAAGGTTCCTCTGCTGGCTTCATTAGGGAGGAACCCTAATTATCTGAGCTCCTGATGGATTTGTGACAGGCTCTAACGATTAAAGCTGACAAATTCAGCGAAGTGTCAGGTCTGCAGCTGCCTTGATGTAATCAAGTTGATATTATACAGTCCCTTTAGCCTGTAGTGCTGAATTAACTCAATTTTCTGGTGCAGGTGACAAATGGACTTTGCTACCTGACTAATCACGTCACCGTGGCAATGCTGCCTAATGACCTCAGTAATCCAGGCTCTTAACCGCACCGCTGGGCCCAGAAAGCATTTGAGGCAGCCAATCAGAACGGCCCCTGCATTAGCCAATCGGGCCCGGCGCTCGGCAAACACGCCATCGCTCCGTCTCCGTGTTGATGGACGTACCACTGTTCTGTGTCATTGGTCGCACCGCCGTTCGAGCTCTGAGTGTACCGACACACCGTGCTCCTGCTGACAATAATCGCACCACCACGCTCTCGAAATCTGAAAATACTGTCAGTATTTGAGTGCTGTTGAGCAGCTCGCTTTGCTTAAGTCTCTCAGTGCAGCGTTACATACAAATCAGTCTGCTTTGAGAGCTGCATTTCCAGATTATTTCACGTGCAGGGCTGTTACAGCTCAATTGTGATTTATATGTTTTTGCAGCACGAGTATGAGGTTGATATCTCTTATTCCCTCACACAGATTTATGATATTGCGTTAAGGATGTGGAGGTTTTTGCTGTAGTCTGTTTAACAGCGTGGTGCCTCTCCATATTCATACTCGTATCTGGTGAGAAATGTGAAAGATTGTGAATTATCATTTCTCAATTTGGGATGTATTTGTATTAAGAGATAGGAGTCGACGGCCGTCATTTGTTTTGCGTGAACGGCAGAAATTACAGAAATCAATCTATAGGGGTACATTTAGATGTCATGTTTTGTCTGTTTCTTTTACTTTTAATGCCTGGCAAGAAAAAAACAATCTATCCGCAAGACGTGTGACTGTAGCGTGACATCTGGGCTCACCTTGTGTTGGCTTCGCTGGAGGGTAGACTCGTCCGCTCTCATGTCATTAACAGGTGACATTGACCCATTTAGTCAATATTCATGTTGGGACCCACCACTTACAACTAATAGTTTAATTTGCATTTGGGGATCAAGCCAGTGGCCTATAGGAAATCAAAGTGTATCCAGTTATTCTGAGTCCCGAGCTTGCCGTTCCCCTTGTCCGAGATCGTGGAGGTTGAGTTTGATTAATGAAGATCGATGACAGGTTTTATGGGAAGAGTGGATCAAAATGAATATATGTTGGGACTTTGCATGAGCCAAGTGTGACGGTACGCAGTCTGCGGTAAACAGTGCTCTGCGGTTTTAATGAGCTTAGACACATTTGGGAGTTATCTGGTTTCCGCAAGTTTGTAAAGTCTGAAATTAAGAATACTTCCAGACGTGTGTTTTGCGCGTGAAAAAAAAAGCGAGTGCGTCTGCTGATAGTTGCTGAAAAATGAGGACACAGAGGACCGCAAAAAAGCTAGCGTGTCACCAGAGGAGGTTTGGATTAGAGGTACTGTAGCATTATGGGAACTCAAAACTATCAAAAGGGCCAGCTGTGTTTTTTCTTACTCTTTCTTTCCCTCTCTCTCTCTCTCTCTCTCTCTCTCTCTTCTCGTCCTGTCTGTTTTGATCCCCCATGTTTCATTTCTCAGCTAATTTAGTCCACAGTGAGTCAGAAAGATGAGAGGGAGGGGGAAGAAAGACAAAAGAGAGAAAAGCTCAAGTCATGACCCAGCAACGGGAGTCTCCAAGCTTGAGGAGTACACGGAGGTCAACGTGTACCCAGGGGAGCCCACGTCTGCCTTGTCTCTGTCCTGCCCTGCACTCATCTGTTGCTGCTTTCCCTTGCTTTTTTTCCCCCTGGCTCACAGGAAGGATGGGGTGTTTTTAAAGGCTCGGCGGAGTTTTCTCATCCCAGTATGCCGTTTTCCTCATGGAGCGCCTTATACATCCTCATCAGATAAAACACAAACGGCTTGGCCAACAGTTCCATGCCGATGTTTATAACGGGCCAGCAGGAGATTGAGCTTTGATGTTTGTGTTGTAGGATCTAAGAAGCTTGTGGCGTCGCGAACAGGATGATGCTGTTCGTGACGTTATCTGATTAGTAGCGTATTTTTATACATAGCTTAGTTATTGTGATATTTCAGCGGTTGACATCATTTTATCAAGGACGGCCTCGCGCACTAAGGATCAAGCCTTGCGGTCATGCATTCATATTTAGCAACATTAATTTTGACAGATGAGCATGAAACGAAAGGAAGCTCTTTGATGATGTTAAGTAAACACCCATGAAGCCCCCTCAAACTCGGGGAAGTCACGTCCTGGGACTCACTGTTCCTCCTCCCATCAACCACTGTATTCTCAACTCAAAATATCCTGCCTGTCTGAACACAAAAGACCAGCTAAAGACGGATGAAAGAGAGAAAACACACTTTGTAGTTTTGTCTGCAGGTCCCTTTGCCTTATTTTCGTAAAGTCGTTCGTTGTTGTGTTTCAGGTCGTAGGGTGAAGTAGCTTCTGGGCCAAGCACAACTGCAAAAAAAAAAAATTTCATACAAGCATCTCCTTCTATCACTGGTTTGTTTGGGTTATTTGGGATGGTCACTGGGTTGGAAGTATCTTTTTTTTTTTTTTTTTGTACATTTAAATAAAATTTGGTACATCAGGTATTGGTGAAACATGATTTAAATGCAGATTGTATGCACACTTGAATGATATCCAGCGCTTACTTGCTCCACATGTAAAGTTGGTATATGTCAGTGTCGCAGTCGTAATTTACTCGTTTAACTCTAAGAAAAGGGCCTTGGGAACAAGACTGCAAAACCAGAGGTTTAGTGGGAAAACGGTGATGTTCAGAAATGCAGAAAGTAGCGAAAAAAGGAAGAAATGGGGGGGAAAAAAATTAAAAAAGAAAGGAGCGAGCGATAGAAGGAAGGAGTGGTGCTCAGAAAGGTATTAGAGCTGACAGATGAACAGGAGTGGGGAGAAATTCTCCCGCAGCAGCTGGGACTGCAGTCATTATCCTGACAGGTGTCAATTAAGAATTACTGCCTGCCTCAGTCCTCTGCGCAGCCCAGCTGTCTGCGCAGCAGAGAAATAACACTTTACCCTTGTCACTTTGTTAGTTCGCAGCCATAGCCTCTGAAAATGAGTCGCCCCAACGCTAATCGATAACCAGTGTATTAGCAATTATTTTGCACATTGATTTACGAGGGCCAACGACGACTTCTGTGCTGTTATTAGCCCTTGATTAGATCTGCCCGCACACGTGAACACACACACACACACACACTCACACACGCATTCGTAGCATGCTGCCCTGTTGCCAGGTGGATATATGTTTCCTTCGAGGCCCCGAGGTCTAGAACAATCTTAGTGCACAGTCTTAGTGGCCCTGTTGGGCCTTCCATCACCCGTGGCCGTTACAGAGACAGGCCCCTCTTAGGCCCCACATGCACACACACACACACAAACTTGTACAACACCTCAGTGGGGGTTGAAATACAGCCCCATTTCAGACCGGCCCTGGATGAACGCTGATAGGGTTTGAGTATGTGTGTGTGAGAGAGGGGCTTGTAAAAGGCAAGAGTATTAGTGAGGTGTCGTGGTCTGTTTCAGCTAAATGAATGGCTCTTTGCAGTAGAAGGTGCTCCTGGTTACCGAGAGTTATGGCTGACCAGATAGGGGGCTTCTGGGTAATGTCTGTGTGAAGGAGCGCTGAACCTTCGCTACATTTATTTTCATGCTTGCGGTTATTAAATACTCAACACTAAAACTGCCGTCAAGAGCTTTTGAAGTTGTCTTCATGCGTCCACAACAAGTGTGGTTGCGCAAGAACTATTTATTCGTTGTTAAAGGGCTAGTTCACCCAAAAATTTTACATTCTGTCATCATCTACTCCCCCTAAACTTCCTCTGTAAAGCCTGAAATGAGAAATTTGTCTCAAGAGTTACAATGCACAAGACCTGAAGCTTCGTTATTCATTTATTGTAATTACATAGAAAGGATTCATGAGCAAAGTCTTCAAACCTTCAGCTTCATGCATCTTTGAAAAGATATTGAGGTGAGTAAAATTGTCACCGTATTGATATTTGACTGAACTGTCCCTGTAAATATTGTACTTTCGCAAGCTGTGAGATAAATAGGTTATCATGTCACCTGTGAAAACAAAGCTTGAGTATGTGCCAGGTCGAGGCGAGTACAACCAACTCCCAAGTCTGAAATCCTCCTCTCAGCCTTACATAGTGGTGGATTATGTTCTTTATGCTTGGGAGTGGGATTCGTGTTTGCTCGAGTGCGACCTTTGCCCTACAGGAACTAAAAAGAGAACCTAATCCCTGGGTTCCCCTGATGTGGCGATGTAAGAACGGAGATCCCTCTCCTTCTGCTCTTGATCAGAGGCGTTACGATTCTCCTCTATGAGCGCTAAGCCACTGGACACACAATGAGTGGATAAAGATAAGCCTCCAGCTTGTGTTGACACTCTCATTGAGCCCCATAATGCACTGCTCCGGATCGCTCTCATAAAGACTCTGCTCCCCTTTTTTACGAGCAGTCTTCGAACGGTCGCGCAAAATGCCTCGAATTTCTGTGTTTTTACCCTGACACTTTCATTGCTCGTTTTTCGCGCGGTGTTTAAGACCGCATTTGCAGTCCATCACCCCTAAAGCTAGGTAAAGAGCCGCGTGTCACCCCCATCTCCTGCTGAGGGTCACTTTTATTAGCTTCATTGATAAAAGCCTGCCTGCACTCATAGACAATAGCTGGTAGATCCTCCAAGTGCCTGTATATTTTTTTTTTTCCCTGGGTGTTTTATTTAACTGATAGGACACTGGAAAGTAATGAATTTGTCCCCAGTTTTATAGTGCTGATAAGGCATCTGAGGGAAGCATATAGCAAAACGGTACTGTTTCTTTTAAGATGGACAACCAGCAGGGCGGTTCCCTTTCGAACGATATATCACCGCCACGTATGCTTTCTAATCTTTGATTTATATGTTCAATCTGGCCTCGGAATCATCTTCTAAAATATGAATCTCCAGCATTTATATTTCAGGATCTTTGTGACAAACACAAGCAGAGCTAGTATCAGTTTTAAAATAACTAATGCGACTAAAATAACGTCTGGGTTTTATTTCATTCATGCACAGAAGCCCTGAGGGATGTGAACTGTATTTGAATCCTCCTCATATCCGTTAATAGACGGGCGCACATGTCGTGACTAGTCTCCCAGACTCAACTTTATAGGTATTTATAGTGATTTGGACACAATCACATTTAAATGCCAAATGCCACATGTTCTGAGAGGCCTAAAGCTTGTTTGGAGACGGACTGGCCCAGACAGTGTCAATCATAGCTTTGCTAAGCTTTGCTCTGAATCTTCTGTCTGAGAAACCAGCAGGGGGTGTCCTCTTCAAATCTGCCCCCACCTCCCCTCCCCTTCCTGTTTTTGCCCTCTTCTCCACTGGCCACCTCTTTCTTTAAAAAGCCATATGCTTCCCAGTTAGACATCAGCGTGCGCACGCATACACACACACACACACACACCTAGGCTCGACACGTTTGAGGATCAACTATTAACCTCGTCCAGCTGACTGAAAGCCATACGGTTGGTGGAACTTTAACCGAGGGATGCATCGTTGATCATTGACTTGTTCTGCTCGGCCCCTGAAGTCTGTGAGCTTGGGAACTTGAGATGAGCAGATGTGCTGTAAAGACGAAAAGTCAGGTGACTCCTCAAAACGAGGAACGCAAACATTTACTCTTCCATTAACAGATCTGGGCTTTATAAAAGCAAGGCAAACTCTATCTAGGGAAGAATTAAGTCAACAATAGAGGTTCCAGATCTTAGCACAGATTGAGAGTCTTGACATGTCAGCTCAGAAATTCAGTATCTCAGGCCTAAACCGGTTCTAAACCAAAACATTACAATGTGTCAATCATATTTGGTAAAAACATAGGGAAATGTGCCAGGGAATTTTTTTTTTCATTGACCGACTATAGGAGACAAGCGGTTTCAGTGTTCTGCTGAAATGTAGCGTTGACGTATGTGTGCAACGGTGTGTTTTTGCATGTGTGTGCGTGTGTGTAGCTCTTCTTCACTAGCGCACCGTCTCCATGTTAAATTGGTTATGGCAGCGCAATCCAGCCCTACTTAGAGCCGTCAGAGCAGCCGCTGTGTGACGAGCCTCAGCGAGAACGTGTCATAAATACTGAGGTGTCATTTCTTTCATGTAAATATACCTCTGTTTCAAGTAGCGTCCGTCAATACCGCACATGGGGGGAGATATCTAGCTGCAGCACAAAGTGTGAGGACTGCAGCGGCACCTATTAGGCCTAGTTTTGTCTGGAAGGAAAAGAAACACATTTTAAGGGGGAATTTATAAGGTATTTTTTGTTGTTGTTGTTATTTTCTTGGCTTTTTAAGCACTACCCCCTTGCTTCCAAAAAATTGTCATTTAGTTTTCCATGAGCAGTTTCCACCTTTTCTCATGTCCAGAGAATTAAAGGAAATATAAACAAATATACACACAAACCAGGTAGTGTCAGCTGAAAAAAAAAAAAAAAAAACTGTTATATCCGCATGTGAATTACATGTAATTACATTCTTTTGAATCAGTGATGCAGTACTACTACTAATTTAGATTTCCTGTTTTTCTTCTGTAAATAGAGGTTTTACACTACTGTTTAAAAGTTTGGGGCGGTTAAGATTTGAAACAAAAGTTTTCAACGTTCAAGTCTCTTATGCTCACAAAGTCTGCATTTGTTTGATGAATAATAAAATAAATCATGGATCATTTAATTTTAGTTACATTGTGAAATTGTGATTACAGTTCACGGCTTTTCTGTGCACCTTTTCCGGTTCCTCCACAGCGGAAGTCATCATAATAGTTGAATAGTGTATACTAGGGCTGCACGATATTGGGAAAAAATTACATTGCGATATGTTTTTTCCTGCGATATATATTGCGATGTGTACAATGTAGGGGTGGGCATAGATTATTATTATTTTTTTAAATCTAGATTAATTTTGAAATTATTATAGATTAATCTAGATTAAAATGGCTCATTTGAGATCAGGCGTTCAAAATTTGTTTGCTACCTATTATATTTGAGAGATCTGTGTGTCAGTACTGCCATCTTCAAAGTAGGGGTGTGAATCTTGGTTTCACAATTCAATGCGATACGATTACAATAAGAACACAATGGCCCAGTTTCACAAACATGGTTTATCTTAAGCCAGGTCTAGGCCTTAGTTAAATGAAGATATTAATGCATCTTTTACAAAATTTTAAGATGTCAGAGCAAGATATTTTGAGTAGAAGCAATTCAAACCTGCATTTTAGTCTGGGACTAGCTTAAGCCTTGTCTGTGAAACCAGGAGAATATCACATTCTCCTATAATATTACTGCACATGGCTACATTTTAAATCGCATTTATTTTGTGCAAAATTTACTTTTTTAAAATCATTATATACACAGGCTACTCTTTTAAAACTATTACGTATTTTAAAAAGTGCTCTTTTTAGTATACAAAAGTTTACAAAAATAGTCTTTACTTTTAAAAGTTGGATTTTTCTTTTCCCCCTCTGCATCATTGCCGCTTGATTATTACTGATGAGACCGTATACAGCGGCAGCTTCAACAGGCTGCATTCAGACTAATGCACGGATCTCTTTCCGTATATCAGATGTTTTGCTCTGCTCTGAAAACATAACTGACGGTGTGTTCATCAGTTATGTATAAAAGCATTAGAAAACGCAAGCGCATTTATCCGCAGCCGCGATCAGACGCTTCAGGACAAACAAACACAACGCGCTAGTGACGCGCAAGTCTGTCAGCGCGCCGGTTTCGTGCATCTAATACCAAAGCGTTCCAAACGGTACATGAAGATCACGGACGACTGGTGATAAGGATCGAAGCTCACACGTACAGTAGTTTAGAAAACTAGTCCCGTCCGAATAAGGCTACAGTGTAATTTGGCTATACAGCCGCGCTAAAACTTTACTGTATACTGTGTGCTACCGTTCTCTTAATACACCACAGGCTTCTACCCTTCACATCGTATGTTCCGGCGATGTGACTATCGCTCACGCGCACATCGCGATGTCGATGTCAAAACAGTATCGCCCTAGTGTATACATTTATTCCTGCAATTGGAAAGCTGAATTTACTGTCATTGTCACATGACCCTCCAGAATCATGCTAATTAAGACATTTCTTATGATTATGATGATAAATCGGAGAAAAGAAATGGAACCAATCTAATACATCGACTCGATTTAAAACGACTACAAAAAATCTTACTGACCCCAGACGTTTAAATGGAATTGTACGGCCTACACTTCACTTTCAGTTATGACGAGCCAAGATGCTAAATTATTGCACGGTTAGCAGTCATACGTGAATGGTTGACAAATGCATAATGATTTCTTAATGTTAGTTTCTAGGTCTATATAGGATCCACTATGCAAACTAGGAAAAGTTAACATTTCCTTGTTATACCTGTTTAAATGACCGTTAATACAGTAATTCTGTGACGGTACAGGTGGATTGTGACGTTTCCAGCCATTTGCATTCAAAATGGTGGTGTTTTGATGTTTGAGTGAATTTGCGGCTCTTGAGCCAAATGTTAGGACACTGTTGTGAGACAGACCGAGGGAGGAGGGGCCAGCACTGTCTAAAACCCATCACTCTTTGGTTAATGATACTCTCCTCTCATTTAGCCACACCATTCTTCCATTCCCTCCTTCTTTTAACCCTTCACAAATCACACGCGGGGTCATCCACAGTTCACGACCCCCAGGTGGTCAGGAAAACGCCACCACGCCCTCGAGGGTATGTGTCTGAGTGTATGTTGTTCTCTAAACTGTTGTCCAGGTGCCGATTTCTCCACAACTTCATCGGCTCTGCTCTGTTTTTTGTCTCGCCGCCTGTTTGTCTGGTGTCAGTCTCGCTGTGTGTGTGCACGAGGTGTTTTTTGAGCCCGGTGGCAGATTTATTGCCTTTGCGCTGTTATTGTGAAGTAAGAGCTGAAAATTGTCTGTCTATTCCTGTCAGTAAAATATGTCAGATGTTTTTCCTTCGTCTTTTAAGGTGTCTGTTGATTGTAACCCAATGGCTGTATAAAATTCAGGATTGCAGATGAAGACATCTAAAGGTTAAATTTGTCATTCAGCGTTCTATATAAGCCCCGCCCCTTTCTGATATTTTACTATTGTGCGCTCAGCTACCAGTAAGAGCATATAATAGAGGTTACAAAACCGTTAAAATCCCAATCTCCTCAATTCTGAAAATGATTGTTAAATTCAGTTTTGGTCTTACGAAAACCGCTTTGTGCGGCTCGTCTACGTCCATCCTTGAGCTTTTCCTGCAAACTGTCAACTAACAAAATGCAAAATGAAACCTCTCTGTCTCCCTCCCTCCCTCTCTCTCTCCCTCTCTTCCTTTCCACAGTATCCTCTTTTCTCACACTAAATTTAGGTCACAGCTGTAAAGACAATGAGGCTGATTCGAGTATTTCTCTAGTACTTCCTCTGATGTTTGCTTTTTGTCAGCGAAGACTCAAATATACGCGTTTGCATTTGATGGTTTTATCGTAGCGTATCGTTCTCTCCAAGTACGGTGATACCGTCTCTGTTTGTTTCCTCTCAGGTAAAGAGAAACCCCAGAGCTGTGGAATTAAAGCCTTTTACCCATAATCCATCTGACCTGGGTTTGTTATTCCCCCACCGCAAACCTTAAATCAATCTACAAATTCAGCTCCATGTCCCTGCTCATAAAAGAGTCTCCTTTTTGCGTTCAAAAAAAATGAGGAGAAAAGAATGGGAGAAGGGAAAAAAACAGCCGCGTAGGAAAGCAGGGACCTTATATAAAGGGCATGGTCTGCGTCCATGCCAGAAAAGCCTGATTTCCTTTTGCAGTGCGGCCATACATCAGAGGCCCTCCCAGCTGGACTGTCACACTCTGACAGAATGACATGTGTCATTTATCAAAGGGGCCAGAGCTTGGGAAAACTCATATGACAAAGCCTGGGAGAGTTCATTCCCCCTTATCCACAACACACACACACACACATATAATCCATCTCTCTCGTTCTTTCACTCTCTCACACACACAATTCCCTCCCACCTTTTCTGTGCTCGACTGTTGCCAAAAAATGGGTCTGTAATATTTCTGTCATCTACACACCAACTTGCTGTTCTTTTCCCCTTTCTCTCTCTCTCTCTCTCGCTCTCCTTCAAACTTTCGCTGTGTATTATTCTTCTCAAAAGCTGTTTTGCAGTAGCAACCCTTCATCCGCATAATTCCTTCGTTAATTACAGAATCGTGTGTATTTGGAGTGATTAAACCCGGCGTAATGAAGCTGAAGATCTCAGATATCCTATATTGCGCGAGCGTTGCTCTGCTGGAATCCATTCATCATTTCGAGCAAACTTCATTCTTAAGTCTACTCGCACCAGCTGAGAGAGAGCGGGAAGGAGAGGGGTCAAATATAGTTCACACCGCTGTGTACTACTCTACAGGGCACATTCACCCATCACTCAAAATGTGCTTTCTGTCTCTCACTCTGAGGGGCGGGGATAGATGAATTCCACAGGCTTTCAGCTCTGGGTTCCAGCGCTGCACGGCCGACCTTCGACCTCTTAAACGAGCTCTGAATATGTGGTGTGTAATGATCCTCGCGCTGTAAACATTTAATGACGCAGAGACCGTCATGGGAATCTTCGCATTCCCCAACCAGAGAGAACGGAGAATTGAAGATCCTGTTTGTGAGTTTAAGTTTATGGAGTATGACTTTTCATACAGATCTGTGCTCCGAGCATGAATCTTTGGTGCCAAGCGCCAGTCTGAACTGGATACAAAACATCTGATCAACAAAGTGCTGGAGTCATGGCGACTGGGAAATTGAGCCATGCTGCTGATGTAGGTGATGCACAGTTGAATCTGGCTCACGGTATGACAAACGATTCATACTCTGATCAAAAGATTCAGTTTCAAGTGTGAATCTTTTACTCAGAAAACAGCATTTGGTTCTTCATGCAAATCTTTGCTCTGAGCATGAATGTTTGTGCTGGGTACTAATCTTTGTTCTGAATTAGACACGTAACATCCTTGTTAAATGTAAACATCAATAAAACAACTAAGTTGGCAAGTTAAAGAGTGATTTGGCTTAAAGTTGAATTTGGCTCACTCTAAATGATTTTTGGTCGGAGCTAAAGATTCATATGCAGATGACCAGTCTTTTGCTCAGAGTGCGAATCTTTGGCTTGAAGTACAAATCTGAGCCATGTTGTCGAATCTGCTTCGCTCAGTGTTAATGGTCTGCTCTGAACGACTCTTTTCCTCAGAGCAAAAGTTCATACACAATCGTCTGCTTTGAATGTGAATCTCTTGCTCGGAGTGCTTTTACATTAAGAAGTCTTTTACATTATACATTAAGCCAGTCTCTATCCGTCCCGAGTACGAATCTTCTTTCCAAGTACGAATTAGTTAGAACTAATTAGTTCATTCCGATACTTAATTCGCAGGTTGTTTTGTACGCTCTTGTCCTCGGGATATGAAAATTATGAGTAAAAGATGGAAAGAACAAGATTAAATGAATAAAAATCTGTATTGGTACGCGGTCCCATACAACGTCATCTTCCCTTTAGTAGGAATTCTCTCTCTCTCTCTCTCTCTCTCTCTCTCTCAGCAGGTTGCAGGCTCCTCCTTTCACAAATTCTCTTTTCTCTCTCTCCCCTCCACTTCTCCTCACGTTCCCCTCCCTCTCTCCCTCCCTCCCTTGCGGTGGCGGGGCAGGCCTTTTCATTTGTCTTCATAAGCCTAATTTATTTTTGCAGCCAGATGTGAGCTGACAGGCATCAGTCAGTGGGGCCGTTGGTCCCCCCCACCATTCTCAGGTCAGCAAAGCAGTCACGTCTCTCCGTTTGACTGAGTCCCCCATCAACATTACACAAGATGGATGTGTCTTTAAAGGCCAGATTGATTGTGGATATCGGAGTTATGGCATCATTTATCATTGTGAATATTATTTAGGTGCAGGGGAAGAACAAGAGAGAGGAGATGGGGGGACGGCGTATTGTTAGAGGGCAATTGGAAGGCTGTGAAAGTTTAATTGTGTGTGTGTGTGTGTGAGAGGAAGGAGAGGTCGTTTGTTTCTGGAAGGTTTAGCTAGTTTTGCTATGCTTTCGCTTCTGCCTGGGAATATCATGTTGTGTTGAGGGATGAGCTTTTTGCACTTTTTTCCCCCTCTCTCTCTCTCTCTTTCTCCCACTCGCTCGCTCTCTCTGTCTCTGATGTGTTGTTATTGATTGTGTGTGATGTGGGCCTCTGTGTGATTTAGTGCTCCTCTCAGGACCCTCCATACACTCGGCTCCTCTCTCAGCCCACTTTCACGCCCGTCACAGAAGCTTCTGGAAAAAAAGAAAGAGTCTCCAGCTCTTTGTGTGGCTGGGCCCAGGGTCACAGGAGAGTGTTCAGGACACCAACCAACAAATTTATCATTTTCCGTCCCTCAGCTTCAGTCTCTCAATGTGTCCAAGCTGAGGTGAGACTTATTGTTAGATACAGGAACATGTTTTCCTTTCTGCCTTTATCCAGTCACCTTTCATCTCTCTTTAAGAAGGTGGGATGTTCTATCAGACGCATAACTTCCTTACTGTGAATGCGAACTGTATAAAGCAGTTGCAGCAGATGGCACATGTCAGCTGAGACATTGAGCCATGGTGCTCATGTGGGCGCCACAGGATCAGATCTTGAGTGCCTTTTTTTTTTTTTGTGTGTTATTGTCTGTTTTTCTAAAATAGTGTATTTTACCATTTTCTTTCTGTAATTGTATTTATATAATTATTATTTTTATGACCCTTTCCAGATTATTATTAATGCATTTTAATTCCTTTGTAATAAAGCCCATTATTTAGTGTTGCTATTGTTATGCTCTCTTCTAGTTATCTAACCGTTATCGCCATGAACAATTTTCTATTGATTTCTCTTTTTTTCCCACAAATACCGTGGCTAGTCCATCCATTTTTTTCCCCTCTGCTTACCTCACTGATGTCATTGATTCAGGAGCCACTAGTTGCCCCTGAGCAGACCAAGGGCAAACGCAACACCAACAAGCCCTTCCAAGAGCAGGCGTGAATCGAACAAGCAAGAGAATACGGATGACATCAGGCACTTATTTCTTTTAGTCGTTTAGACAGCAAAGGGTAGACAGTAGAGGGAGCAGAGCAGCACATTTTATGGGACGGTATGGGGGATTATTTACGACAACGGCCCCTTTTTTTTCCCCCAGTGTGGAGATGCTCTTTGGAGCGCAACCTGATATTCAGTAGTAACAGTCTGGTCTTCAGAGAGCTGCTAAAGTTTACAGTGATCTGACCCTCAGGGGCCTCCATCACAGATCGTATAAAACAGGAAATCAGGAATAATGTTTTTAATTCTGTGCTCTTCTAGAATTACAGGATGTCGAAAGGCAGAGTTCCAGAGAGTGTATGTGTAAGGGGGCTCAGACCTGCCCATATTTGTCTGTATCTTACAGGTCTTCAGTGGTTTTGCTGTATGTATATATGTGTGCATCCGGGGATCTCCGCTAAACGGCTGCTGCCCATATTTGTGTCTCGCATGTGCAGGGTTTCCCGGTCAGAGAAGGGTCAGGCTCTGGGAATGTATGTGTGTGTGTGTGTTAGCTGAGGGGTGGGATGACGGCACTGGCACATTTGATTGATGGGTAATTGTGCAACCAGACTCAGCTAGACTGAACTGGTGAGGTCACGGCCCGAGAGAGGAGGTGCTTTTTGTCCTCCTCGCTTTTTCTTGTCCCTTTCTGTGACGTCTTGCCATTCTCTTTGTTTTTAATAAATATCAGTAGTTGCTCGCTCGCTCTTTCTTTTTGGGCTGACCATCTTCTCTTCCCTCCTCCCTTTTGCTGTTTTCTTTGTCCTTCTTCCCAGGATTCTTCTTGTAGGTTTTTTTTTCCTCTTCTTTTTACGTGAATTATTTTCTGTAGTCGCATGTTGATTACGGCCGTTCATCAGAAGTGTCGTCTTTCAAGAAACTTTTTCGATAAAGTGGTCTCATCGCAATCACTTTTTTTTTTTTTTATGGTTCAGACCTTTAATCTATGATCCACTATCAAACCTTGTTTGCACTTTGCTGCAGTCATATTTTACCCCTCAGAGTTAGGAACTTATCACGCTGAGAGATTGCTGGACGCTCTCTTCGCCTCGCTCACAGGTGCTGAACGAGCCTTGCTTCACGGCTGTTTTTCCTCTGATTCACTCCAGATTAGATTACAAACAACGCACCTCTCACCAAACAGCTGCATTTCAGTCACAGGTTTGACAGGAAGTCTTTAGCTGGTGATAAATAGGACAGCAACCACAAACACGTGTATGGCATTCCTGCTAAATTCAGTTTCTCCACTTTTAGAAATAGAGTAGCAGGATTGGGAAATGTCACCAGATTCGAACACGCATTACTGACGTGAGAACCAGGGCTCAATGTGTCGCAAACCACTCTGCCACGGTTCTGATGTAAAGTTTGTTTTTTTAGATGCTCGTGTTTCCCCAACAGTGTTTGCTGTTGACGTCTGTTGAGGCCTTCGAGAGGTAAAGTTGTCTTTTACAGCCGGAGCTCTCAGCGGTCTGACAGGAATGAGGGAGGAAGAGTGTGAGACGAGCTGTGGAAGACAGGAGCGTGTTGATGAGGGTCGCACTGCGTTCGTACCGCAGGCTCTACTGTTTTTCATCTTTTCTCTTTCAGAGCAGCCTGATTTATGGTAATTATCCATATTTAGGATCATCTATCAACTGGTAGTTGCTAGGCAATGAGAGCAGCTGCAGTGTGTGTGTGTGTATGTGTGTGTTTGGGCTGGCGAGTTTTCTGTCAGGTACTCGGCTCAGGTGATGGCCTAGTGGAGAGACTGTGCTGAGGGATTTAAAGAGACAAAAAAACCACACAATTCCTTCCTTCATCCTCCGTTTTCTTGCTCTCTCTTTCTCCCGCTCTCAGTTTCCTTCATAGCTCCCTCCGCATGGGGGTTCTCTGTCTGTTCTGACATTGTTGTGTCTCTGAGCACCAGGGTGGATGGTGTGTTATCTGTTTCTCTGCGAGGGCACGGCGTAGGGGAGACGCTATATACGGGCGGCGTGTTTGGACTCCAAACCTCTGGGTTTAACTCAGGATTAGAGAAGCTTTTGAACCTGTGCGACCAAACGCGAGCGATTTTTCAACCGAAAGAACTGTTTCTTCTCTAAAGGGCCAGATGGGGACGAGACTGCAGTGCTTAGGATATAATGGCCATTGTCTCACGGCTGGGCTGTTCCTCTATGACAACGGCGAAAGGTGATTTATTGACTGCGCCTGATGGCACGGCGGCCCGCTATGACCAAACCTGGATAGAGAGGGGAAAAAAAGGCCCAGAGAAAGCAAGAAGTATATAGAAACTGAAAAAGCACTGCAATGCAGGAACAAGCAGCAGGAGATTGAGGATAAACAAACTATATGAAATATTTGTGTTTATTTTACAGCTGAAGAGATTATTAGAGACAGCTGCATGGATGCTTGGAAAATCACTTATTGAAGTCATTATTGATAGCAACGCACATGCAGGCTTTTTTTTCTTCTCTCCCCTCAGACACCAGGATCAAGCAGAGCCCCTGGAAATCAGGCCTGTTCTGTTCGTTCTTCTCTCGTCTGACTGCTAGCGTGGCTTTTCACCTCAGTTCAAGTGCACCACGCGCTTATCGAGAGTGCATTTTAATTATGTGCGAGAATGGGATGTACTGACAATAAAACGAAATGTCTGTTTACAAACATTCATTTACCTCAATTTCATTAATTTTCCGAGCGATTCAAATATTTGATTTGATATCTTCTTTGAATTCCGACTGAAACACACGCGTGTATCAGATGCGTGTCGCACGCAAACACTCCATCAACAGCGCTAATTACAAGAAGGTAATTATTTGTGGAAGTATTCAGGTGAAGATTGAGGCACCTTCAATTACTCAGCAATCATGAGTGCTGTTTAATTAGCTAACATGCACTCGTTTAGCCTCTCCTTGTTTACTCGGCTCTCTGTAATTCACTGTGTGGAGCTCATGCAATAACAACACGCAGCACAGCTGCTTCACTCAGACTGGAAACGTCTTGGGGTGATTCTTCACTTAGGGGAACTTTTCTGTCCCCTAGGAGGAATTTAAAGGGGGAAAAAAACAATGATTCTAGTCTTAAAGGATGTGTTACAGTAGATTTAAATTTTTTGTGTGTTTGTTTTTATAGCAGCTTTTTTTTTTTAAGACGTTAAGAACTGTTTTAGCTATAATTGAAACATTTTATACTTTATAGATTTTAATAAATAGAATAAAAAATGCATTCCTTTTTTGTTTGTTTTATTGTTTCTTCAGGACAAAATAATATTTTTTTGTTGAAGAATCATGTTAACTTTTTTTTTTGTGTATTTTTTTTTGTGCATTTGTGTATTATTTTTTGTTAATGGTTTTATCCAATAATGTACTTTTTTTTTTTTGTTGTTTTTTGAGAGAGAGATTTTAATTAATTAATTTTAATTATTATTATTATTTTTGTTGTTTTTTTGGGTGCTGTATTTTTGGTCTAATTGAGGGTTTCACTTTTCTATGCTGTTATAATTTCATGTGATCATGACTTGGGGTCAAATATTAAATGTAACTGGAAATAGATTTTTGGTTCTCTACAAGTAGCACAGCTATTGGTGCTATATTTAAGTAGCCGAGCAAACGTTAAGCCACTCACATGCACTTCCTCTTCTTAAAATATGTCTGACCTCACCGTACTCTTGCAGGGTGGATTACCTAAGTAAAGTAAATTGCTGTTAATAATCCGTTAATTGAGCCCTTTCATTATTCAGCAAGCATTTTGATATCGGCGCTCAGCAGTCTTGGGGGATGGCGGGACGCGAGCGCCTTGTTGTGGTTTGCGGCTGTGAGACCTGGCTGCTCTGAATGAGGACGTAACGGCGGCTAAAGGAGACAGACCCCGTCTCACTCCCCCGGTGCTGCTGTCACCTCTGCTTTGCTCTTCCCTCCCTATTGTTTGAAGCTAATGTAAAACGCACTGTCTATATGACCCATTTTAGCAGCCCATTAGCATAATTTGGCTGTCGCATGGCCACCGAGTTAATGTACTTGCAAATGACAGGAAAAGTGTGTTATACGACCTTAGGGTTTTTAAAAATTAAATGACAAAGTAGGCCGCACTTTGCATAAGTATGGACTTGACATTGGAGCGTGTGTGTGTGTGTGTGTGTTCGTGTTAGTGAGTGAGTGATATTCTAGCGTGTCAGTGCAAGGTGATGTGAAAGCATTTACACAGTAGTATTTTAGTTTGTTCATCTACTTAACAAAATATTTTTTTTTTTTATTGGTAGAGATACAGAAACCATTAGTCAAATGGGATATTTTAGCATTTTTAATGGCCTATGGACTTAGGAACACCTTTGACAGGCTTATTACAGTTAACTAAAACCAAAACTAAATCTGAAACATAAAAAAATATATTCTTGCTTTTTGAAATAATATATTCATATTTCAGCAGCCAAGTCGATTTTTTTTTAAATGTTTTTTTTTTTTTGAAGATTTATACCAAAACAGCTATTACTAGAATTTCAACATTAAAATATAAAAATGGATTGAAACATTAAACTCTATAATATTAACAAAACAAATTATAAATGCATTATAAAAACAAAATAAAATAAATGTTTAAAAAATATATAAAAATATATATATAATAAAGTTAAAAAAAAAAAAAAAACACGCATAACAAAATGACTAGAATTCCAAAATGGAAAATATAAGAGGGGATTAAAACTAAACTCTATAATATTAACAAAAAAATGATAAATTCATTATAGAAGCACAATAATAAAAAAAAAAAATTATATATATATTTTATATTTCTCACTCAAATATTCAAATTTATTTAAAATTGAATCACCAGGGGAATCTAATGTAATGTGAAGTAATTTTAACTTTTAAGTCGTTACATATCACTCATTAGTGCACAATTATCAGGCTGTTTATTCTGGCGTCGTCCTCTCCGTTTGATGTAATTCTTCGTATTTTTAATGGCTCGGTCTGTTGCCCTACTTATATACCTCCATCCATACTCGTCCGCAAGTATCTAAAGCGAAAAGATGAATTTGGAGCTCAGAATGGAATGCCACACCAGTTCTTCAGGGGCCTGAAGCTATTCCACCATATGGTGGCCTATTCCACATGGAGGATGGTGGGAGGGGGCTGGGCCAGCCTTTTACAAGAGATGCTTAAAGAGGCAAAGCAGATATTAATTCAGAGAGCCTACTCCAGAGTGTCCGCAGGAGCACAAATCACTGTCAGTGGATACGGAGAGGTGGGCAGGGTCCGTGTAAAACGCCCGTCTGCACTTCAAAGCCTTCTTTTGTTTAGTCTGTAATAAAGTTAGATGTGTCTCGCAGAGAAAAGGGACGAAAAAAGCCTGGAGACAGAGCACAAAGGAAGTCCTCAAAGAGGACGATTGTGTGGAAGATGGTGAAAAATGTGAAGGCTTTTCTCCTCACGTAGGTTCACATTGGGCTAGAGAGAGAGAGACAGGGTGGGGGTCAGATCTACAAGCCAAACCCCCCTCAGAAATCTGTCCATCTCCGCAGTGCCCTTATTACTTTGAACAGCAGCCATCAATCAACCTGTGTCTGCAGAATAGAAACAACGATCATTATTCACACTTCAGAATAAGCGGAATAAAGAAAGTAAGCGCAAAAAAAAAGGTTTACAGGCAGGGTCCAAAATGAACACTTGCCAAGCGACAAATGGGAATAAAGAATTGGCATTGGGGATGAATTAAAGCAAAGCTACTTGCATGGAGCTGCAACATAATACATGGCTTAAATTAAATAGTAGGAATGATGATCCATTCAACTTTACATCAGTAAAAAACGTACTTTTAGAAGTTTTTATTGTTGTTGTTTTTTAGCTCAGTGTTGTAAATTAGATTGAATATGTAATACATGAATATAATACAAACCTATTAAGATGCAAGTTACATAATGACCTGCATAGTTTGTCACTAACATGCAATAATTTCTGCGCTATGCAGTCTCTTGTAGACATATATATGAGGATGCAAGTTATGTAATAACCCCCGTAGTTTCACTAATATGCAATAATTTCTGCATTATGCTACCAAGTGAATACATTAAAAACGTGAGGGTGCAAGTTATATAACGACCTGCATGACATTGTAACTAATATGCAACTGCTCTGATAAATATAACTTTTTTTTAATAATTTACTAGCAAAATCATTAGCAAAATGTTTATTTTGGACTCTTTTTACACTACACCTACACAACATATTGTCCATCTCTGTTTACTTTGGTAAACCTTGTTTTTCCTGATATGTTATAAAACACACGTTATGCATTCATTTCTAGAATCAGAGCAGTTGCCTTCGCTGGGTTTCGCAGACAGCTCTTCCAGATTGCAGCAGGCCATAAGTGGACCGGGGCAGACAGCATCATGCTACCGAAGCCTTGTTTTAACTGCCCTGGAAAAAGGGGAGAGGGAGAGAGAGAGAGAGATTGCTGCATTCTCACTGACATGCAGAGCATTACCATAATTGGCTTTTCTACATGATAGGACAGAGGAAATAATAATGTCATTTTATTTACAGCCTTCAGTGTCCTGCCCCTCTTCCCCTCCTCCTTTTCTCTTTCGCTCTCCATCTCTCTCCCTGTCTGCCTTCAGCGTGCTGCGTAGGTCAAAAGACATGGTTTGATCAGCCCTGTCCAAAGGCATCAAAGTTGAGTGGCATGTAATGGAGACCCAGTGACAAACCACATTGGCCAGCCAAATAAGACTTGCCAGTTTTCCCATTAAAATGTCGGGTAAACGGCGCGGCTTTCCTCTGCACACTCCAAAACCACTCTGACCGGCTAAATCAGCCGACTGAGGGAAGGCAGAATTGGACATTAGTAGTGCAAATGACTGTAGTGATTGCCCCCTCTTCTCCTCGATAAAATAAATAAATAAGAGGAAGGAGGCGGGGGAGAGAGCGAGGCGTCGGTGGGCCACGTCAGTGACAGTCTGGGAAGGAGAGGCCTTCGGCATCTGCACTCTGTCCGCGAGCATTCTCGTTCCCCTCTTCGAGTTGAACACTTAGGCCTGACACGTCTCAAGCGCACCAGCCAGCTCAATCAGACAGACCTGCTTTTGTCCAGCGGACCTCTTGGAAGCTGCAGAAAATATGTATTTTTTGAAGAACGGCAGATGTTATTGGCCCGCTAGAATCACTTCGTTCCAAGCTCTGTAGGCAACATTTTGAGGCGTCATAAGCAAGTAAGATGGCTATTAAAGTTCTCTAGTGTTGTAGGGTATAGTTGTGCGCTGGGGGCGGGGCTTGACGGAGCTATAGCCTCATCAGAAACTTGACTTGCCTGTTTTTAACTCTCGGTATAACTCTCATGAACATTGAAAAATAGACATTAAAAAAGTGCCTAATATACTTGTAAACAATTGATATGATAGTGGAAGGGTCAAGCAAGCAGTGAGCAAACTAAGGACTAGTAAAAACTGATTATTAACGGCACATATTCTCTCTAAAACATTAAACATATGTTCATAATGCTATATATCTGCCTTAAATGATCCCCTTTTGTGGCTCGTATAGTGAAAAACATGAGAAGTTTGTTTCGCTTTAAACGAGTTGTTTTTGAAAATCAGTGCCTGAAATAAAGCTGTATATAAAAAATAGATTACAGTAAGCATCCATTATGTTCTCTCAATTTAATTATTTTTTAGCACCCCCTCTGAATTGCCAAGCACCCCCAACAGACACATCCTGGAGCCACCACTGCTTGTGCGTTTATGTACTTGACATTGCACTCTGGGGTGTATATGGGAAATTCAGGTTTGAATCCTGCCTGCGTCTCATGTGGTCTTATTTCAACCATTAAGAATGATTAAACGGAGCTCTAATGTGTATTTTCAGATAGAAACGCTTCAATCTCGTCTATTAGAGTCACGGCTTGCTAATTCTCCGCTGTTTGTTGGGCGACTGCATGCGGATCTCAACGCTCGAGTGCTCGTATGTGGGCGGTGTTTCTAAGAGCTGGCACTGGCTGTGCTTGTGTGTGCGGTGTCATGGGTGTCTATAGTGAGAAGGTTCACTCTGCGGCTGATCTTTGTTGGCTGAGACGGTGAGCTCTGCTCGTGTGTGTGTATGTCCCGCTCATGTCCCGTTGCTGTGTCACCTGTCTAAACTCAGTGAGATCTCAGCAGCCACAGTGACAGCTCCGCTCTGGACACAGATGGCCACGCTCTCCTGCACAACACACATACGCGCACACACCTCACATCTCGCACACCTCATACATGCACACAGGCACAAGGCCCCGGTGCTCTGGCTGATCGTTTTAGATGTTGGTGGGCGCTCAAGAACATACACACCTTTGTTCTGTCTGTCCATGTTGGTGTGTGGCGTTTGATAGAACACGCGCAAGCACAGGGGCGTAAGAACCTTTAGAAAATTGCATAGGGTGGTAGGGGGCACATTTGAAATATTATCAGCCAGAGTATTGATTACATGGTATAATTCTTGTAGTTTTAAATGATTTGCTGAAAGGCGTGTAAGTGGGTGCCATATTAGGATGATTACAATAAAGCAGTTGTTATTAAATTATTTTTTTATTAAAACATGCATTTTAATCTTTTTTTTTTTTTTTTCTCCATTTAATCATAAACATATATATATATATATATGTTTATAATGTTATTTATAATTATATGTGACCCTGGACCACAAAGCCAGTCAGTTATTTATTTTTGTTGTAATTCAGATTTATGCATCATCTAAAAAGCTGAATAAGTAAGCTTCACATTTGTGAAGCAAGTAACATAATAATAAAATATTGGCATTAAAGAAAAATCGATCATTTTAACCCATACAATCTATTGTTGGTTCTATCTGGTTCAGATCTGTTGGCATGACTGACGTGTTGTATAGATGTGTAAATGATTTCCATTAGAGTATTTCTCAGTTAGCGCTGGAAACAAAATGCCATGTGTTGTTTAGGCCTCCCAAATTTGATCAGCATTTGTTGAACCAGACTTTCCAGGCCCTGTTTTGTATGCTATCCTTGGAAAGTGCCTGCTTCGCTCAGTAAATCAAACTCTTTCTCGTTCCCCGCCTCATCAAAAGCACGGTCTTTTTATAGCAACTATTGATTCGCTTAATTGTGTGTATTCTTAACAAGTTATCTGTGGCGTTTTCCGCCGACAGTACAATGCAGGCTTATTTTTGACTGACAAACACAACAAGCCCCTCCCCCCCTCCTCTGCTCTTAATCCCTCTCTTATTGTTCGGCGTGATGTTTAAAAGCAGGCCCCCGATAAGAGATGTCAGCAGTCAAACTTCTGATTGGGTTATTAAGTGTGAGCTGTCGTTGCCGTCGTCTGGCGGGTTTCTTTTTTTTTTTTTTGACGCAGATGGCAAAAAATTGCCAAGTCGTGTTTGACGGCTTGATGCGAGGACAGTGACATGCCAACGCGCATGCCTGTCAGATGCCACGCGGTGTCAGGGGCTGAGGAGACGCGCTCGATTTAGTGTCAGGTTCTGCCCATCTCTTTGCGAAAAAAGCCTTCTAGTTCCAGCTTTCTTCTGCGCCCCCCCCGTCTCACTTTTCTCTCTCTCTCTCTCTCTCAGCCCCTCTATCACTCTCTCTGTAATTACAGCAAAGATGAAAAACTTCTCTCTTTGTTTTAACGTGATAAGCTGTCTTAAATGCTGCAGTGACTTGAGGGAATTATCGGGGCTTCAATCCACTGAACCGTGTTGCGGCGTGAACATTTCTTTTAAAGCGATATTTGGATAAGTGATTTATTTGACAGTTCGTAATGTTTATTTCACCAAATCCTTTTCGCTTTACGCCGCCTACTTGATTTCTCCAAGGAATTGACGGATTGAAATCCGTCTGCGCCCTGGCGGCGGAATCAGTGATTCCTCCGGATCAGAAGCCATCCTTTAAGAACACCCGAGTAACGGGAACACCACATACGCCACGTTCCCAGCTGTTCACGCCCCTACAGCTTCCTCCACGCAGCTGTAAATGGCACCTTACAAACATCAGGTACGGAGTCCGTTCTGATTACGTGTGCTCAGCTGCACACCGTTTGAAGCTGACAGCACATCTGCTTCAACCACTGAGACGGATCTTGGCATCTCGGACAGACATCTCCTGGTGGCTCGCTGAGATAAAGGAACAACTCTTCAAGCACTGCCTGTCTCTTTTTCTTCTCTTTACTCCCTCCATCTCCTCTACTGCTCCCCTCTTTTCCTGCTCTGTCTCTTCCTATTGCCTTCAAAGTTGTGCAGGCTGTGGCTTTTCTTCTCGTGTTGTGTTCAAAATGGCTGATAGTAACAATACCGCTCTCACAAAGCGAACAGGAGGCTTTTTTATAGCCGGACATGCTGTGAAGATGCAAGCGCTTACACACACACACACACACACACACGAGCATGCTCGAAAGAGGTACTTTGATGTGTTTCGATGACGGAGAGCTCATTTTGTTTATCTCCCACTGCAGATCGAAACCAGCTGATGAAACAGGAATTTAATCCTACCGCTCCTCATTAAGCACTTGGTCTCATGGACCTTTATTCTCTTTTCATTAAGCGAATTAAACGAGTAGCATTCTCTCTCTCTCTCTCCCTCTCTCTTGCTCTTTTTGTCTCGCAGCTGTGGGTGCCGACAGTGGGCTATCACTCTGTTTTTTTCTGTCATAGCTCTGTCGGCACACAATAGAGTGAAGGAGCTTTTTGTGGCTGAAACATGAAACCTTACATTTGTGAACATTATTGTTCTGTTCCTTTTCCCCCATGTAATACATCTGACAGTACATCTTATTACCACACATTTAGCTGAGGAAAATAAGCATTTTTTGGTGTGTGGCGTAGGCAACATTTTTCAGTATCCTCCTTTTTTACCTTGAGAAATAAATGTGCACTTAGCAGTCATATGCAGAGCAAAAAAGAGCCATATTTGCACAAATAAGCATGAATGTGTATTTCTGAAAAACACACCCGTGGGCTGATGCTGTTTTCACTAAAAATCAATGCATTAACTGGTTCTTATCAATCCACTGGGACTCTTTTGGTCAAAATATCGACATGGGAGGAAGACATCGATGCCAGTGTTTAGAGAGCAGGCAGCCAATATAGTACGTATAAAGCAATTTAAGATCAACATGGAATCTGAAATTGCTCTATTAATTTTATTATAGTTCACATAAATAAATAAAAGATCATTTACTCAGTCATTTTGTTCCAAACCTCTTTGACTTTTCCAAAAGATGGTATTTTAAAGAATGTTTCAACTGTTTTCTGTCCAAATAATGAAAGCCATTATTTGCCAAAACAACAATGGATCATACTGACTTTCATTGCATGGACGAATAGTAAAAAAAGAAACAATTTCAAAATATCATCTTTTGTGTTCTGCAGAAGAAAGTCCTCATGAACCATAATTTGATTACTATTTACTGTTAACCAAGATGCTATTTTTTTTTTAAATGTTAACGACAATTTGGAAGTGGAATTTAAGACTGACCCGAAAGCAAATCCTGTTAAATCCTAGGCAAGCAGGCATGATTATCGGTCAATAATGAAACATCACTAGAAGGATCTTGTCTTTTCTCTCACTCTCTCTATTTTTCCCCTGTGGCTGCACACACTCTTGACTCCCCGAGAGTTAGTACAGCATAGACCATGACAACATGACATGCCGTTTCCACTTGCATTTTAGCATGACTCGCTGCGAGAACTTCCATCGCCTCTGCCAACAGCATTGAGGCAAGCTGCACCCCGTGCTGCATCCCTGGCAATAACTCAGACGCAATCTCACACTCAGAGGAGTCTAGCTTGGCTAGTGCATGGGAGAACTGGATCAATGTCACACACAGTCTGTGCCCTCTAACTACAGGGAAAAGGAGGACGAAAAAAGCTAGAGAGAGAGTAGTCAATATGGTGGTGTTCATATGGAGTTGGGGGAATTTTGGAATATTAGATGTAAATGGATGCATTTTTGCATCAGTTTTGGAATGATGTATTTTGATTATATAAAAAAAAAGTTTTTGTTTTGTTTAATAATTTTGTATAAGCATGACATGATCATTTTGTTCACTTCAGCACATCCTTATAAAATTCACCTGTTTAAAAAAAAAAAAAAAAAAATTCTACGTGCCTTTTTTGCTTTAGAGGACTGCTTTTCAAAGGAGGACTCTCCTCTGCCCTCTTTACCCTTGCTGAGCTGTTACACAGGATAGCTTTGTTAGTCTCAGCAGTGAAGGGTGCTATCTATCATAGTCAAGATATGGATGTTTGCCACTTTATAATTGCAAACCTGCGTCCTCTGCCAGGACTATTGACAAAAAATCTCTTTAGGATCATTATGTAGGCATGCACACACACGCACTTGTGCAATGATACATTTTCCACACCTATCTAAAGTGAATTTACTTATTCAACAGTCCATGTTAAGTTGCACATTTGGGGGCTCTTTTGTCTCATCATCTGTTTTTTTTTTTTTCCCCTCTGTTTTGTTTTCTCAGCCTATGTGCCGGAGGACGAGCTTAAGGCAGCTAAGATCGATGAGGAGCACCTGCAGGACGACGGACTCTCCTTAGACGGTCAGGACGCAGAGTACCTGTGCAATGAAGAAGACGATGGCCGTGAACAGCTGAGCTACCAGAACTCTCCACTCAGCAATGGCACCAACCCAGATGCCGGCTACGGCTCGCCCCTCAGCGACACCAGCGATCACCTGGCTGACTTCAAAAGTACCTCCTCCAAAGAAGGCCAGGATAAAGAGGAGGTTGAAGACATGGAGACAGATGCTGGACTGTCCTTGCAGGATAGCCTGGCACAGATGAAAGCAGTCTATGCAAACCTGATTTCAGATGCTTCCTGGTCAAGTATCACAAAGGACATTATGAAAAGCAAGCAGGTTAGTGCCAGTAGCACTAACAGTACTCCAAGCAGCCACAAGGGGAACAACAGCGTTGCGAATAGCCATGCAAGCAGCATTACAAGCAGCGGAGCTAGCGGCAGCAGCAACGCTAGTGCTAACACTAAGGCAAATGTGATGCCAAGCAGCAATTCTACAAAAGCCACCGCAGTAAACCATGCCAACAATGGACCCATCAATGGTGCTAACAGTGGGGGTGTTGCATATGACTGGCACCAAGCAGCTCTTGCTAAAACCTTACAGCATACACCCTACCACCTCATGCCTGAACCAAGTCTCTTCAGCACAGTGCAGCTGTACCGGCAAAACAATAAGCTGTATGGGCCTGTGTTTACGGGTGCCAGCAAGTTCAGATGCAAGGACTGTAGTGCAGCCTACGACACGCTTGTAGGTCTTACGGTGCACATGAACGAAACGGGTCATTACCGTGATGACAACAAAGACAAGGAGGAGGACAAGGGTAAGAAATGGTCCAAGCCACGGAAACGCTCCTTAATGGAGATGGAGGGCAAAGAAGATGCTCAGAAAGTCCTGAAATGCATGTATTGTGGCCACTCGTTCGAATCCCTACAGGACTTGAGTGTCCACATGATCAAAACTAAACACTACCAGAAAGTGCCTCTCAAAGAACCAATGCCAGCTCTTGCCTCAAAGCTGGTGCCCTCCACCAAAAAGCGAGCGTTCCAGGACCTGATGTCTCCGTGCTCACCTGAGTCGATCTCTAGCACCCCTGGCATTCCACTGGCAGAGACTGCACCCACCAAAGATCAGAAAATTTCCAACCCATATGTCACAGCTAATAACCGTTACGGCTACCAAAACGGTGCGAGTTATACCTGGCAGTTTGAGGCTCGCAAAGCTCAAATTCTTAAGTGTATGGAGTGCGGGAGCTCCCATGACACCTTGCAGCAGTTGACAGCCCATATGATGGTGACTGGACACTTTCTCAAAGTCACAAACTCCGCCTCTAAAAAGGGTAAACAATTAGTGTTTGACCCTGTGGTGGAAGAGAAGATCCAATCCATCCCCCTTCCACCCACAACAACACGTCTGCCGGCTCCCACTATCAAGTCCCAGCCCGATTCACCAGTACACCCATCCACAATGGATGAAGGGAAGGAGTTGGATGAAGAGAAAATGGAGGAACCTGAGTGGAAGAAAATCAAGCAAGAGAAAGAGGATCCTGCTGAGAAGGTGGAAAAGTCGGATAAACCCAGCCATTACAAATATCTAAGAGAAGAGGATCTTGAAGAGTCTCCTAAAGGTGGACTAGATATTCTCAAGTCATTAGAAAATACGGTCTCCAGTGCAATCAGTAAGGCTCAGACCGGTACGCCCACCTGGGGTGGATATCCCAGCATTCACGCCGCCTACCAGCTCCAGGGGTCAGTGAAATCTATACCTGCTGTTCAGAGTGTCCAGATTCAACCAACTTTCAACGCCAGCAGCTTGAAATCTTTGACCTCTGACTCCAGCACTCTGATACATTCTCCGAGCAGCCCATCACCACCTCCAAACCATAAAAGCAATGTCCTAGCCATGGAAGAGTTGGTGGAGAAAGTAACAGGAAAAATCCCTTCAAAGAAAGACAGGGATGAAAAATCAGCTGAACGTGGCTCCAAACATCTCACTGCTGAATTACATTCCCCTGTTCTCAAAGACCGAAAGGACCTACCAAGACCAGATGATCTTTGCAAGCCAACAAAAAACGGCACGGTAGACAAAGACCTAGAGCAAGTTATGGTTCGGGACGGAGAATACAAGGAAAGCCATGCAGATAATCCTGTCAAGAATGGAACGGATGTCCTCAAATCGCAAGTCAGCAATGGTTGCGGTAATTTAGGAATCATCACTGACCACTCACCAGAACAGCCTTTAGTCAACCCTCTCAGTGCATTGCAGTCTATCATGAACACTCATTTGGGTAAGGCCTCCAAAACAGTCAGTCCACTCCTAGACCCACTAGCAATGCTGTACAAGATCAGCAACAACATGATGGAAAAGCCCATGTACAATCCAGCTCAGGTCAAGCAAGTCGAGCCCATCAACAGATATTATGACAATGACGACGATCAGCCCATGGACTTGACCAAGTCCAAAAGTGGCAACGGGCCCACCAATTGTTCATCCACTGTTATCAGCAACAACAACAGCAACATCACAAACAGCACCCGGCCCATCTTGTCCATGCTGGCTGAATCGGTCTCATCTCCTCTTCGGGAGAATGCCCTAATGGACATTTCCGACATGGTGAAGAACCTCACGGGTCGCCTGACACCAAAGTCATCAACCCCTTCCTCTATATCTGAAAAGTCGGATGCAGATGGCTGTGCTTTTGAGGACGGCCTGGAGGATCTTTCGCCCGTTCAGAAGAGAAAAGGCAGGCAATCAAACTGGAACCCTCAGCATTTGCTGATTCTTCAGGCTCAGTTTGCTTCCAGCCTTCGGGAAACCCCTGATGGGAAGTATATCATTACAGACCTAGGTCCTCAGGAGCGTGTACATATTTGTAAGTTTACAGGTCTCTCCATGACCACCATCTCCCACTGGTTGGCGAACGTCAAGTACCAACTCAGGCGGACAGGTGGGACCAAGTTTCTGAAGAACATAGACTCGGGCCAGCCACTGTTTCTGTGTAGTGATTGTGCCTCCCAGTTCAGAACTCCCTCCACATACATTAACCACTTAGAGTCCCACTTGGGCTTTAGCTTGAAGGACCTCTCAAAGTTATCAATAGACCTCATAAGAGACCAGCAAGCAGTCACTAAAATGATCACAGATAAGACATTCAGTGCCCTTGGCTTGACTGAGGAAGACTCTAATTCCATATTTCAGTGCAAACTGTGCAATAGGACTTTTGTCAGCAAGCACGCAGTGAAACTGCACCTCAGCAAAACACATGGAAAGTCACCGGAGGACCACCTGATCTTTGTTACTGAGCTGGAAAAGTTAGAAAAAGCCTAAGGAAAGCAGGCTGGTGGCAGTGAAGTGACTGGAATTAGAATCATTGCACTACATCACTGTACTGCACTGCGCCTGAACTGAGCCTTCAAAATCAGTCCAAACTTCTGTCGTGAAACTGCCTGATTGGACCATGATCTGTTTCGAATTATTTTTTTTTTTCCTCATTTTTCAGTTTCCTGATTTCTATCTCTTGCTTTGTACTGTATTTATCTGATATGTGTCGGTTATGTGCATGTTTTTGTTCTTTCTTTTCTTTCTGAGTGACTTCATTCAAACAGAACTTACAGTTTGTATTCTGTTGAATTGGGAATGAAACAAACATGGTATCCATGGGCATGGTCTAAAACAAAGTGGCAAAAGAACTTCTAAATAGAACGAGTTGCGTCGTACTGAACTCTCGCTATACGTCAAAAAAGACTGACTTGATTAAAGCACTTCGTAGTGTTGAATGTTATGAGAATATGTATAAAATGAGACAGAGCTATTTTGTTAATTGAGCTCCGATTTTCAGATATTGGCTTGACATGAATCAAACTGCAACCCTTTGAAGTGAAAACAATGCATTGTAGATTTTGTTGAGTCTTCTAAACCTCGAAGGATATTGAAGATTTTGACGGGCTGCCTATGATTATACACTTTGGTTTTCCAAAGGCATTTCTTTATGTTTTTAATAATCATTGTTTTTTTGTTGTTAAGTATCATTTTATACAGTAGCAATTTGAAACGTATGCTTTGGTACCACTATTCCTCTTTCTATGGTTTCGCTTCGGTTTCGACCTGTAAAGACTTAATTGAAATCTTATATACAGCACATATATTTAAAACGATCAGCGAAGATGTGTAAATTTCCATCATCATATCTTGCGAATTGCCGCAGCTCAACATTGTTTGTATGGTGTGCATTCTTTTATATTGTCATTTTATATATAGTAAAACAAAAAGGAAATATGTACAGAGATGTATATGCAGTATATGTGCTGTAGAACCACGATTCATCCTTTAGTTGAACTAAGTTCTCTGATGTGGTAAATATGAATTGACTGAAGGAGTTGCATCGCTGTTGATGCATGGAGTATGAGAGGGAACCAAGCAATGCAAAACATGAAATACAGTACATTTCAATGTTTTATCATGCCATTGTGAAAAAGTCCCATCAATTCCCTTAATTAAAAAAAAAAGGAAAAAAAAATGTTTTTGTCCCTTAATTGTAAAATAAAACCTGAAGCATTTCTTGATTAATGCTGTTCTCCATTTGGTCATTCGTGTGTGTTTTTCTCGTTTCTTGCAATCAACAATTTGGATGTAAACAAATGTTCTACTTCCACCTTATGGAATTTATTTCAGCTCCTTCAGAGTTGTAATATTCCGATGTTCATTGTCCATTTTTGCCTTTGTTGTTGTTTGAATGCAGCGCCGTTTCTGTGCTGTATGTAAATGAGAGCCATGTTTCCAAACACAAAACCTGCTGGTAAACAGGAAACACACTCTCTCGCCGGAGCCAAAATGGGCAAAGAACTTGTGGATTTAACGCTTTTCTGTAAAGCCTGTATATCTGGCTTCTCAGGACCGATTCTGTAGCATTGATCCAGCCCTTCCCCTCTCCTTTTTTTTTTTTTTTTGGAGGATCTTAGTGCAGTCCCTGTACGTATTCTATGTAAATTACAGCAATCATGACAACTGCGACATTGTGAGTACCTGCAGAGCAGAGTGAAACATCGGCAGATAGACGCAGTTTAAGCAGATTTGCATATTTTTTTCTCTCTCCTGTTCACACAAGCACTCTCCAAGCATTTCACGGGGTTTTCAGACTTAGAAATAAATGCCCAATTTCTAGTGGGAATCAAAGATTTACTCTTTTCAGCTCAATTACTGAGTGATTATACGTGTGGACACAGGGGGCTTGAGGGGAAACGAAACAAGAAGGGAAAGGACTGAAATATGCAGTGTTTGCACAATAATCTCAATCTCCATTTGAAGCCGCTTTGGGGAGTTGCAGTATCAAACCCCTTGTTAGTTGCCCTATTTGAGAGTATCCTCTCACTCAAATTGGCATGTTTTGATTTCCCAGTGGTCCCATACTGAATATTCTGAGCCTCCATCTGCTGGTTTTGCTTTCCTCAATTACTGCAATTCTTTTTCATTTTCATTCAAAAGGCAAGATATCTGTGCAAACTGCTGGACATATTAAGCCATATAAATCCAAAAGTATCCAACTATTTGTGCATAAATATCCAAATTTGTCATCCAGAGAATTATTTTTGCACATGAAGGAAGCAGGTTTAGGCTTTGAGTATGTTCTGGAGTAGATATAAAACTATTAATTTATTCGAGTCATGGTTCTGGCGCAACTTTTCCACGCGTTGGAATATCCTCAATATAATAACCCGAAAGCAATATTGTTATTGAAATCAAACCTTTTGAGTGTGGAGCAGACTTAAGTGTATTATAAAATTAAGCCTTCCATTTTCTTCCACATCTGGGTCCCGACGCACACGGAGATAAAGGGGCCATGCCAGGTCTCTCCTCAAGAATTGACTTGCTGCCTATCCGCAGATATCACAAGCTATGAGAAACAATAGGTTGGAGAAGCATTTGATGGCATACATTTGTGTCTTAAAGCTCAGGGTAAGTGCAAATGCGAACAGAAAGCTTTAGGTGAGACAATGTTACAGACACAAAGGGTTTGGATGCACTTCAACTTCGTAAGAAGTGCAATAACATTTTTAGCAGTAAACAAGCATGTTTCATCCATCTCTACATGTTCCTGCCAAGTACATTTTCACTATGAACGTTGATCATGATGCATTTCTGCTCGAGGAAGAATGTATTCGTAATGAAATAGGTGCTTATTGATGAATGAACAAAATGATTCATTAAACAAATATGTAGCTTAGACATCAGAACACTTTCACTAGTGCTATCACCATCCTAAAATAATATGTTTTGTATCGAGACAGAATGAAGGCTTGAAGGAATTTTGAATAAGTCTTTGCACGTCAAACATGAGTGTCATTACTGATGCAACTCATCACCGTGAATTCATCAGCTTGACCTTGTGTCTTACGTTTTGTTATTTCACTTCAAGCAAACAAGAAATAAATCATCTCGGGTCTGTTCCTTTGCCGCTCGACCTCACATTCAGACATGAATATGATGCCACACAAAAGAATTAATTGATAGTGGGACTATGATGAATTTTAACTGGTTGCAATCGGTTTTCAAAATGCAGAGCAGTGAGACCTCAACGGATTTAAACGTTCCCTATCGAAATTGCACACTTTATCCGGAGAGGAAAGTAATGAAATCTGTAAAATGACACATTGTGGTCTGTGAACGACAGAATTTTGTTTATATAAAATGAAAAAGGAAAAATTCCAGTCAACATCCATCCAGATAATAATACTGATTAGTGTCTTTTAAAAAAAATTGATATAATATTGTCGTTCTAAACCCGTTTGACAAAAGGAGATATTTCGCAGAATGCTGGTGCTTTCTGTAATTTTTGAAGCTGGACAGCTCAGGTGCTCTTAAAAATGAAGCTTTTGGTTCCTCAGATGGAAGAAAGTCATACAGGTTTGTGGCGACGTGAAAGCAAGTAAACGGTGGCAGATTTTTCATTATTGCATTCACCTTCATCGAAAGCCTAAACTTTAAATACACAACTTTACAAACTCATGCAGTATGAAGTGCACCATCTATGACTCCTTAAAGTGTTCCTCCATTAAATCCAAAATGTTTTAAGCCTTTAAAAACTCATTTGACACCCTGTGCGCTGACTATTTTCAGTCTGAATTTGTTATTCCTAAGCTGTCCGCAATGAGGCCGGTGTTCCTGTCAAACGACAGCTGTCAAACTACAAGGCAGAATGTGTAAAATTGAATCACAGCTGAACACCGTCGAAAACAAAGGCCTGTCAGATAAATGCACATGGCAGAATAAATTGTGAGCCCTTTTGATTGGCAGCTCTAGGACGAAACGTACATTTCCGAGAATAAATATGGCTGGAAAACTTCGAGTCCCATCAGGTGATGGACTGCAGGATCATTGCATTAAGACTTATTTGATGCTTTCTTCCCAACGGATGTGTGAAGTGTTGGGGAGACGGCGTCACAAATGGTTGTGTTCCTGTCAAAAGTGAGCCGTGTTTGGAGATGGAACGTCCCGCTTATTCATCTGCGTGCGGATAGCGGCCTGAAGAATGGAGATGTGACAAAATCGCTTCTTTATAGAATAATGACGGCTGACACGAGGCCTAATGGATGCAGTGTTTTTAATCTCTGTGAAGGCTCAGCCCGTTGATGGACTCGGCTGCCAGGCCTACAGGTGTGCTGTGACAGCCTGTCTATTCTGCTGCTCATCACTCACGCCAAGCGGAGACGACCGGCTTCACTTCAGCCCCATCCGCTCAGACGCTGTATTGGACTCGGTAGCAAAGTGGAGGGGAGTGACAGTGGAACCCGGGCTGAGATCCGCCCACAGCGTCTTTATACAGAGGTTAAAAGAGTCAAGTCCGATGTTGTGCAGAATGCATCAAGTTTGCTATGACAGGAAGAAGAGTCAGCAACACGCTTTCAAGCTGCAGATCAGAGGAAAGACATTCAGATCATTCATAAAAAAGATTTCATATAGTGTAGTATAGTTTATATAGAGTGTGTTGAGTGTTTGTTTTACCTTTGATGCCCACTTTTACATTTTACTTTTATGTGTAATAGTCATTCCGATTTATAATAGAAATTATGAACAATCTGTCTATCAATCTATATATATAACTGGCGTTATCAAGGTTAAAAACTTGAAAATATAAGAAGTTGTGGAAAACTTGTGGTTGTGTATGAATATCTACACCTACCCCTTACAATATTGCAAAGATAGTAATTTTTGTTCTACAGGGTGATTGATATAAAGGTGTATTGATGTGCACATGCACATAGCACCATATTTATCCCATCCAGCCTTTACTCTTGAGTTTCTACTGCACCTGTTTTGTTGAAAAGGTAATTCATTTGACTGACTATATTTTAAAATATCACTGGTGTTACAGTTTTTAGTGTTTTATTCGATGTCATGATTTATGGAATAGTATAAGTCAAGCATTTTGGAAAATCCATTCATTTTTTATTATATTTAAATTAGTTAAGTTATATTTATATTTTATCATTACTAAGTCACTTCATGTCATGTTTTTCTCTAATGTTGGAGTTATTAAAAGTATATGGTATAATACTATAATACTATAATTAAGGCTTGAAATTGTTTTTATATTCTCGTATCTTCATGAGTACTGTTTTCACTCAACGTCTGACCTTCTATGAAGATGTCTGTGTGCAGCTGGAAGCCATTTTTTTGCCATTCACTCAACAGTGAAAGATTGAATTTAGAATTTTTGCTAGACTGCTTTGTGAGACAAAAGCTTCTGCAAATGTTGCTGTGGGATTTGTATGCAATTTCAGATTAAATTGATGTAGGGAAAAGTCAGCGAGTGATGCAGAGTGAGAAAAAGAAGGGAGGGAATGAGAAAGATCTGTGTGAATTAATGAGCACAAATATGCTTCCATGCCATTATTATTCGTTGGTGAAAAATGTGTATTCTTACTCCCTGACGGCCCGAGCAGCTGAGAGAAAGCAACTGACTTTGTTGTTAAGTTTCTGTGATTGTTCTTTCAGATTCAGCTGAGTTTCCTCTCTGAGGCTTTCGACTGGCTGAACACATTTGTTTTTCTTCGCGCTTTACAGGTACAGTAAGTGTAAAGTCTTCCTTTTCTTGACTACACGGTATTCATCAACAACAAATGAAAGACTTGAATGACAGATGGGTAATACCATTGCTGAAATAATTTTTCATGTTTGCATCTTTGATGTTTATCAAAAATACACTTTACAACAAATATCTCTACTGTGTTTTCAGAGTGGGGAAGTTATTTTTATGGCTACAAGTTACAGTTGCAATAGCCAAGCTATTATAGGTAGGGTAGTGATAGCAAGCTAGCTAATTATGATCAAAATCCTATGTTGAGAGAAAAACATCCATTTGATATAAGGATATCATTACCTCGACAAAGTGGTCTTGTGACCATGACATATTATGGCATTTCCACGAGTTAGTATGCCGTGGCCTTGACAAAACTACGTGAATCGAACATGTACCCTCCCGGTCACTGTAGTCTAGAGACTTAATGACGACGTTGTTGGTGAAGGTTTGAATGCAATACTATCAGATCATCTCATGTCACATTCAACGGTGAGAAATGCAAAGCATATAATATTACAATAATAGTGCCTGTCATTCTCGTGCTGATGACATATCATGTCTACTCACTCAGGATACACAGAGGTATGCAAATACATATTTGACAGGCAGGTAGGACAGTCTATTACAATGTTCGAACCAAATATTGTAAAAACATATAAATACATTTAGACCTCTTAACTTCGTGATTGCAATCGGGATGTGAAAAGACTTTCAACCAGCATAATAAAGAGTGTTTTTGATCCTGCCATTAAATTATCTACATTTCTGTACTGAGACTTGCTACTGCCAATACATCCACAACATGCTGCTGTGAGCACGTAAGAAATACTGCTGCTGCACATGTAACATACTGTATATGAATAACCCCATGCAGCATACATGAATCACATCTTAGCGGATCTATACAGGTGGAGCTGGGGAAGGTGGAGGGTTTCTGAAGTGCGCTGCCAAACTGCTACAACAAACGGAAGCCAGGAGTTGAAATATTGAGCAGTAAGTTCATTGGCTACTGATGTAGGAGAAACCAATCAGCTGTGCCATGTGATGATGCCATAAGGTCAGATTGGTTATATATTAGTGCTGTCAAAGGATTAATCATGATTAATCACATCAAAATAAATGTTTTTCTTTATATAGTATATTTGTATGTACTGTGTATATTTATTAAGTATATATAAATACAAACACATGCATGTATATATTTAATGAAAATATGTTATGTTTATATATTAAATATATTTAGATATAATATAAAATATAAGAAAATAAATATATAAATGCATTTACATGTAAATACTTTTAAAATATATTCTATATATATATATATATTTTTTTTTTTTCCCCAATGATTGGCATTTTATAGCATTCAACTTTCATTTTAGTATAAAACATTTTTTATTTAGTTAACAATTACTGAATCCATTTTTGTTTTGTTTTGTAAGTACATTACAACAGATTAACTAGAATTAATCTGACTTTAGAACACTACAAATGCTGGAGAATAGTTTAGGAAAACTTGTCTTGGAAATACAGGATTTGGTTCATTTTAAGGTTAATTGTTGGAAAAAGTTGCTTGTTACTGGAATAGCTTGTCTGTTTTGAAAGCAGAACTTATGCCTAAACGGTTAAGCTAGTAATGTTTTTACTGTGTTGTTTTTACTTTACCTGTTAGATTATTTGGTTAATGTAGTAGGTGTTTTTTTCAGTCAAAAACCAGAAAAGTTTACACAATGTCCTGCCTTACAAGATGTCCAGTGTGTTTTTTTTTTTTTTTTACCTTTTTTTCTTGTTGTGTTGCAAGTCAGACACTCAAATCTGTTCCACACCATCCACCTTCCCACCTTTACAAACAACACGAGCATGTCCACCCCATCGCCAGCTTAACCTGACACGCGTCTGCACTGTTTTTTTTTTCCCGCCTGCTTTTTCTGGTTTGGTTTTGTTTTAATCAGATGGAGGGACTCTACTGACGATGTCACGTCTGGGCTCACACACGCACACTCAGAAGGACAGTGGGCTGTCCGGTGTAGCATCATTAGCTCAGCGGAGACGTGGCGGCCCTGACACATGTCGAGCGGCGTGCAGCCAACCCACGGACGAGCACGAGTCGCTCCTGCATAATTTGAAGGTAACGCCGCATTTCTGTGCAGGCATGCTGTCAGTGGTCCACGGAGAACAGGGGACACTGGGGTGGGGGGAGGCAAGGAGAGACGGAGAGGGGAAGAAATTTATCCAGAGAGCTGTAGTGGTCTTCCTTATTCCTGCTTCTCCTTGTGAAAAAACATACCTGTGCGCTTCTTCTAACACGGCTTGAACATAATTCACTGTCTGACAAGTCAGAGTTTCAAATGTCAAGCACGGCCGATTTATTTTTCTTCTTCCTTTTTCACAAACTGACGTTGTTTTCATGTATGCTGATTTTTGAAATGCCAGGCCTGAACACTTAATGAGAAATTCTAAAGTTGGTGTTAGTGGGAACCATGAAAGACTATTATACCATGCGAAAGCTAACCATTACAGCTCTTGCTTGGTATTTAATTTAGAATCACTGAAATCATCTTTGCTCATCAGTGCTCAGTTTTGTCCTTTTGAGCCAATGTCAGAAAATGAGCTGAAGATGACATCATGACAGCGCTGATTGGCTGAAGGCACCACAACAATATCATTAGTTAGTGCCTCACTAGCAAACTATGACATTAAAGGCAAAAGATAATGTCTATTTCACCCAGTTATAAGCTAAAAACAAATGTTTTAAAAAATTACAATGGTTTTTTTTTTTATTTTCACTTTTTGAAGTAGGATTGAAAGAGAGCTTTTATGGTTCTATGGAAAATTTGTTTCAGGGAAAAACATTTTCTGAATGTCAAATTAAAAAAGTAAACTGCTAAAATGTTATATTAATAAATTTAAATGAAATTATCCTGCTTTAGGTTTATATATCTAGAATCACTCTAATAATGATGTGTGGAAAAAAAGATAAACCTGACACAAATATTCCAGGCATTATTTTAAGAATTCCATAGGAATATTAATTTAGCATTTTAATGTTTAACTTAAATCTTTAAATCTCTTAAAACTTAAAATTACATTTTAGACTCAATATTTCTTGTTACTTTTTTCTGGCAAGTAAAAAAAAAATCTAGATTAAGTTAGTTATGACTTCACTTTTTGAATGAATCATTTGAATAAATGACTCAATGACTTACTTATAAAGAAAAACGATTATTTGGTTGCTTAATTAATCAGTGTTTATGGAGGGAATAACCTTTAAAAAAATGATTCTGTCACTTTTCACGTTTTGTTTCTGAAGAATAAGAAAATTAGTAAGTAAATTAAATTACTCATTCATAAAGTCGCTTGCCGGTCCAAGCCGGTCCTTAGCCTGGTGAAAAACTATACCACAAAAAGAAAAAAGTTTATATTGAGTATATATATATATATATATATATATATATATCAGAATACAGGGTTAATTATGAATCGCTATCTATGGGAAAAGATGCTTTTGCATACAGGTGGTAGGTCTGTAGTTGTAGTATTAATCCAGAAGGGCTGACTAACATGGCTAAGCTAACCTACAAAACCTTGACCTCTTGACAGAAACTCAGTGAGAATGGAGACAGAAAGCAACTACTTCAGTGCCTGATTGGGACCCATCATGAGTGATCCATAATTCTATTACCGACAATCAAACTCAATTGTACTTGAGTCATGTCTTCGCAAGAAACCAGAGTCCTGCTTTTACAAACAGTACATTACCTTTCAAGTTGCATCCATGCACAATCGATCAAAGGTCAAATATACTATTCCTGTTTTCCAGCTCAGTGCTAATATATGCAGCAGTACTGCTCTGTAGGTATTTCACAGGCCTCATCCATCAGTCCATCCATGCATTATGCATATCAGAGGTCATATTGGCGACTGCCTCCCCTGCAGAGGCGTTAATCCTTATCTTAGCTGTAATAACAAGATTAGGCAGGCTGAGGGGCTTATTGGGACAGCTGGGGGTCCTGCTCTGACCGCAGTGGGGTTGACAAGGCCGAACCGATGGGGAAATCCTGCATATTGGGCCAACGGAGCTCATTGATTACTTTAACTTACTAAACTGGCCCCGGGTTGTGTTTGACGCAGTGTATGGAGTCCATCTGTTAAATGGTAGTTAGCTTCACAGGGAATGGGCTAATGTCACGCCAGTGGTGCTGAGTGGAATTTACTTGGACAAAGCGGGGATAGAAGAGAAGCTTTAGGCAGCTCACTTCAGCTTAGGATGGTCATAAAGGTTTATGATGCCTAAGATAATTCTCCTCCGTGGATGTTCAATGTCGCCAGCTATGTTTTTCAGTAGCCTATTAATTTGAACTACATTATGTGGCCAAAAGTGTATGTGGACATCTGAACACGATCACAGTACGTGCTTGTTGAACATTTCAGTTCAAAATCTCTCTTAGTGGTAATGACAGCTTTCAATCTTCTGGAAAGGTTTTGCAAACAAAATTTTGGAAAATGTCTGAGAGGACTTTCTCACTGAAGCCACAAAGCATCAGTAAATAAAAAACAAAGCAGAATATATTCGAAATAATCAGACTATACCACAAACGCATTTTAATCACAACGGTCCATAGAAAGTAGTTTGCCTGGTTCCAAATTATAAAACATTTTGGACACTGATTATCAAAAGCTGTCAGTGGATCGTCTGCATAGGTAATGTGATAAACTACATTTACAGTACACCTGTGGTCACTCGTGAACTTGTGGTGAACTTTGGATAAAAGTCGTTTGAAGTGCATATGTCATGTAACTAAAATACATAGTTCCATCTCCTGTCTGTGAAACTGAGCCTATATGTCAGATTCTCGAGGGAAATCTTATATTCTTCCTTTAATGACCCACAAACATCTAAACCAATACACAAACTACTGATTCGTACAATTCGGTTCTTTCAGTGAATCACAAACGTTCAGTCCAATTCCTGAACAGAAGACTCTTACTAGACGGTCCTTTTGATTAAATCACAAACATTAAGCTCAACCATCGAAGTCCAATTCTCTAATACTCTTATGAGTATGTTCTTTTAAGGGAATCACAAACATTAATCACAATCGGTGAAATCTGATTCTCAGGCGAATGACCCTTATGAGTTCATTCTTTTAAGGGTAATGCACTAATATTTAGTGCATCACAAATCACGAATAGCTCGAGCAGTGAAGTCTGATTCCTGAGCTGGTATTTAATTGAATTTAAAACATACATCTTGACTAGTCTGACCCCCGAGGTAAATGCACTTATAACCCTTATATCTTTAGTGAACCACCAACAATGTGACAAAGTCAGATTCCCAAGCAAAAGAGTCCCAAGCAAGAGAGAATAGCAAATGCCTCTTGGGTATATATTTGTATATAATGCAAAATGTGAAGCTTTTTGGGTATGTTTATGAACCCTTTTCATTTCTGGCTAAGTAATCGTCCTCTTTCCCATCCATATAGTCATCCATGGCAGTGCTTTGAGAATCCTTCCCGGCGTTCCCCATGACTTGTACGGAGCATCGCTCAGCGCCGTGATGGCCCTATTCACACTCAGGTATGCCCGCCATGTACTTGAGATTCATAAACATTTTCACCGTTAGCAATTTTTATTCCTCAAAAGCACATGTCCCATAACTGTCACAGACAGATGCTTGCTTGGAATGATGTATGGATGCTCGGGATGACATGGCTGGCTGCTTTGAGCGGCAATGTTTAGAGTCTATTAATTTTACAGTGCTGTTTGGAATTATCCATCTGTTTAAAGGTTAACTGCCTTCTTGCTTGTGAAGAGTACATTTCTCACACATACTCAAGCTTAACACACGTGAGAACATTACCATCATCGCCGCACGCAAGTTTTACCGCAGTACACCATGCACGTCAGGCGGCAAAGCCCATTAAAGTTGCGACTCTCTCCGCTACTTTAACGGCCCTGCTCAGATGTACACTTCCATACGAGATGTATTATCAGGCAAACAATCCACTTAATGCCCAAAGTGAAGTGAAGAGGCGTTTTTACAAGTCTGTAGATGAGCCTCGCTTTCATGGGCGCTGTCCGTACTCTGATTTAGCACGCTAGCCTGCCACTTGACTGTCAGTCGGCCAGAGTAATCTCTCCCCGTCAGCTGCCAGTGAGGGTGAAGTTCATCTTTGCAATAACGTTAAATGCACTGGCGCTTCATCCTTCATGAATATGAATGGCTATATAAATAGGAAAGTTGAAGAGCAGATAGATCGGGTGGCTGTCACTTCAAACTTCCTAATCATCTCCGCTAAAAGCATGCCTTGCCAAGCAACGCGAGTCAGTGAGACTTGACACAAACCTTGGGTAGGTAGTGCTGTTTTGGTTTGTTTTTTACCACACAACCCATCAAATGTATCTCCCTCGCGAGATTCTCATGGGACAGACGTATCAGCTGCAACACGCTATGGCGGCCGATTACAAGACGTGTCTTATCTTTGATAATGCAGTGTGTGGTCTCTTGAGGGTTTGCACCTACTGTGAAATACATAACGATTCCTAATTCATTGTAACTCAAAATAATAGCTGTTGAAGCTTACTGCTTGTATGGGAATGAGGTGAAATTGATATAAATAATTATTTAGGCACATCAGCAGAGTTGTGTCGCATATTAAAGGAACAATTCACTTAAATATATTGTTTATTTTCCATCATTTCGTTGCAATATGTGTGTATGTATATGTAAATCCACTATTTTGCCCCACTTTATATTAAGTGTCCCTAATACCTGTGTACTTCTATAGTAACTAGATGTGTATCTATTTTGTAATCACAGAGCAAGTATCTACAGCTGTAATATTTCTGTAACTACACGCGTGTGTGTGTGTGTGTAAGTAAAATGTGTAACAGCACATTGGTAACAACACTTTTTTCACTTCACTAAGTAGTCATGTAAGAGGAATTACATAGCTACGTTTAGTAACAGCAGTATGTATAAGAGTAACTGGAACAGCAGGTGATCAGAGGGTGTAGTTGGGTAGGTTTAGGGATATGTAAAGTGGGTGGAGTTGGTGCACCTCTGTATATACCACCAGTATATAACCTACTGTATATAACACCAGTGTATATACATGGTAACTCCACAGGAACTGCCCACTTAATATAAAGTGTAACATTTTAGTCCTGTCACACATTTGTACTTTCATTACCAAAAAGTGTTGTTACCAATGTGCTGTTACACAGAAGTTACAGAAATATTACAGCTGTAGATACATACTAGTAGTTACATACTACATACACATCTAGTAACTATGGAAGTACGCAGGTATTAGGGACACTTAATATAAAGTGGGACCCACTATTTCTTAAAATCCATTTTCTTCTGAAGTAAAATGCATGGAAGCTTATTTCTGCCATGGAATTAAAAATAAATATAAAAATATATATAAAAATATAAAAATCCTGTGAAACAAGAAGACAAGATTGGACAGTTTCATGTCACCCTGGTTTGATAAAAAATCAAATATGAATGGAAATATAATTTAGAGATATTTTAATATTTCTAAGGTGCTAATAATATTATATTTTTTTCCTAATTTGATTTTCCCTCCGCTTGAACTTTTTATTTCTTCCTTTTCAAATGGATAAACAGTGCAGACTTAATATTTTCACAGCCTTCTTTGGAAATATTTACCAAGGGTATGAATACTTTTGAGCACAACTTTTATATAAACAGAATTGAGACTTTTCTCATCTCTTTTAGAAAAATAACATTATATATATATATATATATATATATATATATATATATATATAAATCGGTTGAGATTAGAGTCAGAATTGTACCAAAAAGTTTCAATTACCAGTTATTATTAGAACATTAAATTCAGTTTCATAAACAGATCATTGACAATAATTACACGTGCACCAATAATGTGTTTTTTTCAACAGAATAATAAATTTTGACATGTGCCAAATATACTGCTACAGTTATGGAGACTAGTCATATCAGTTTGCTTAGAGTATTGTGTTTACTTGAAGTTTATTTTCAATACTTCCTAATGTAAATCTCATCGCACCATAAGGCTGTATGTAAACAAAGTCATTCAGTCAGTTCTTTTTTGATGCTGTTGTGAACTTGATCAAATGATTCATGAAAAAGACATGTTGAAAGCAAATGTGAGCATCAAGATTATCAGTATGTGATTACATTTCATCACACAAATCTGTTGAATGGCTTCAGAAGACTTGGAATAATGTCATATTGATAGCTCTTTTTCACTTTTCATCTGGTTGTTAAGTCTGACGCATGCATCAGAGTATCCAGGTCCAAAAGCAAACAAATTCTCAAAAGCAAACAATAAATAGCAATTCATTTTTTATGAACTGTTCAAACATGTGATACCGTGAGTCCATTTAATAGACATTTAATTGTGGCTAAAAAAACTTAATAAATGCTATAAACGAACAGTCCTTATAAATGGCTGTTGAGATCATATTCTCACTTGAAATGGAGCAGAAAGTTGGACTCACAAACAGTATTCGATATGTAATGACTTAACAAGTGGATGGTGCTTTTGTATCCATTTTGAAGCTTCATTCCCCTTTCAGTAAAAACGGCGAATTCTTCAAAATCCTCCTCTTTGTGTTTCCTGAAAAAAAAGTCATAGAGGTTTGTAACAGCATGAGAGTAAGTAAATGATGACAGTACACTCATTTTGGGGCGATCTGCTTCTTTAAGGGTTTTTTTTCATTCCACCTCTTTGTGGTCTGCTTCTGTTTCTATTGACACCCTTTGAAAAACAACAACCACAAGGCAAGTTGTCAATCATGCTCTCTCGTCGCTCTCTGGAGTTGGAGAGGGAGATCTAGCTCTATCTGAAAGCTGTCTCAGACACTACGGTCTCTACTCCGGGGCTGACACGTCCCCATGCTGTTCCCTGTCACCTCACACACGTACACACACACCAACCAGAACATGTGACACCGAGTGCGACTTCTTCCACACACACACACACACTAAGTTAATTCCCACCTGCGTATGTTTCTTCTTCCACATTCAGCTGGTGTTAACCAAACCCATGGATGATGGAGAAAGCAGAGAGGGAGATGACAAAATAAAAAAAGAAAGGGAAAATTGAGCTTCAGCACATGCTAAAGCCAGGGCTGCCAGTCAGTGACACGTATTTTGACAATCATAGGCTGTCATCACTCTGTGATCAGAACTGCCAGTGGTGACACAGTTGGGAGACGAGCCGAGGACTGGCAATCCTCACCTTCCTCCCCATACAGCACTGCCGGGAGAGTCACTTTTGTTATTTATACACACACACACCACTGTGTTGGAAGGCAGCAAATCAAACATGTCAGAGGAGCCATGTGCCACCCAGAGTGAGTGTTACAGACATACTGAGGAGCAGGAGTTTAAAGGAGTGTTTTGTCCTTACAAATGTCTTGGGCGGAAATCTGTCCGTCAATGTATTTCTAAACTGTACGTCTCAGCAGTTTTTTGTTTGTTTTGTTTTTAAAAGCGTATAGTCTTCAGATTGCGGCAATGTCTGAAAATGGATTTCTGTAGCTCAGACAGTAGAGTGTGGCACCAGCAACCCCAAGGTCATCTGCTTGCTTTTCAGGAAATACATCAACTCACAAAAATGTGTGTGGTGCAAGTTATTTTGGATAAATGCATCTGCCAAACTGCAAAACAAATAAATTCTTAAAAACCATGGAATTTGCATAGTATTAAATGATTACTGTATTTATTTTGCATGGTGCTTAAGTATCTTATCTTTCTGCTAGTGTAAATAATGCCTTTTTCCCACAAGTGTCTAGTTCTAGTTTTCTGAATCTCTAGATGGTGCAGAATGGGTCTTAAAGGGTTAGTTCACGCCAAAATTCTGTCATAAATTATTCACCCTTATGTCATTCCAAACCGGTTCATCTTTGGAACACAATTTAAGATATTAATGATGAAATCAGAGAGCTGTCTGAACCGCCACAGACAGCAACACAACTGAAATGATCCAGGTCCAGAAACAGTAATTACATTGTAAGCACAGGATGTGACATCAGTGGCTCAACTGGTTGGAACGCTAAATACTTTTCCGCCACTTTAAAAAGCATCACAACATATGCGTATGCAAAGATTACGTACATGCGCATGATTTCCCCCAAACATGAACAAGGCTGATTACGTCAAATACATTAAAGCGTGCGTATGCGCACTGAAATGGTGGACGACGTAAGTCACGAGAGAAGAATGGATGAGTAATTTATGTTTTCTTAACGCAAAAAAAAAAAGTTGCATCTCTTAGCATCGCAAACCTGAATTTGAGCCACGGATGTCACATGGACTGGGTTATATTTTCCGCACCCGGACCATTTCAGTTGTGCTGCTGAGTATGGAGGGTCAGATAGCTCTCTGATTTCATTACAAATGTCGTCATTTGTGTTCCGAAGATGAATGAAGGTCTTATGGGTTTGGAACGACATGAGGGTGAGTAATTTATGACAGAATTTTCATTTTGGGGTGAACTAGCCCTTTAACGAAACTAATGATATTCACAGCGTTTAACAAATTGGCACAAGCTGATTGGTTCATGCTCCATATGCAGCCATATGTAGCTTTTGCTGCTTTACGTGTAAATGACTGATTGTCATCCACTAAAGCGCGTTGCAGCATGCTTTAAAGTTCCTCTGAAACCGTTCATCTTCCCCAGCTCCACCTGTAAAGATCTGCTATGGGTTATTTTACATGCTATTTGTGCAGAAGCAGTGTGTCACTGCTCACATACTCACATACTCACAGCAATAATCTACAGCTACAGCAATAACCAGCAGCAACCGTGTAACAAATCTATTCCCCCAAATACATGAACACAGAAATACAGTAAGTTAAAGCAAGTTTGTCTGTGTTCAAGTTAAATTTATGGTTTAGCCAATTAGATTTTCTGGCGCGATTATATAAAATAACTCTCTTATTATTATTTTTGTTATTCAAAATAACAACATTTATATAATGAAATATTGTATTTATACAGAGAAAGATGCATCCCAGTCATTAAAAATTGGTTGGTTTTGTCTATATTTGGTGTGGTTTATTAGACATGAACTTATGTGCCTCAGAAACCAGTCTGATTCGGCTGGATAACAACACACCCATAAACTTGGTAAAATTGTGGGGGGTCTGCAGCGATCATTTTTCCCATGAGACCCATGAGGGGATCACGTACAAATGATATCATCTGCTGTGCCTTTGGTTTTTTCACATTGGGAACGCGCCTCATGCTGAGCACGAGCCCGAGACGGTTTGGACATAGTTGTCTATCAGAGGTAAAAAATTATTTAAATACTGTTCAGTTTCTCACAAAATGATGTCTTAAGACATCAACGTATCGTCCCGAGCCACAGGGTGTAATTTCGGTTGTTTGTGCATGTTTTTTTTTTTACTTTGAAAGGTTTGGTGCCCATCCACTTCCATTAAATGAAAGTTAAAAATCTTCGTTTGTGTTCTGCTGAGGAAACAAAGTCACCTACATCTTGGATGCCCTGGGGGTAGGCAAAAAAACCATCAAATTTTCATTCTTGAGTGAACTATCCCTTTAAGCATAGCAAAGATAAGAGAACACAGACCAGGTCATGATCACATGACCTTCTGCTCATTGGTGTTCTGATACGTCCATAAATCACTCGGTTCATTCAAAGCTTCATTCAAACCATCCAGATTTACAATCCAAATTTACCACAGCTGGGTGTACCATGCAGGAGATTAGTAAAATCAGAAAGTGATGTCTTATGACAGAGCCGTGGTCCACATATTAGGAGTTACAATAGCTATTCTGTTACACCGTTGTGGTTTCTATCGGTAATGATAGAATTACCGATAGAATTTCTATCGGTAATGATTGGAGTTTATATCGCTGGTAATTAGCATTAGCCAAAACATTTTGACTATGAGTTTGTGTCATGAATTTTAACCGAGGTGAGAGAAGATTCCTGTGTTGTTAACCCCAGCAGTGACAGGGTTAATTCGAACAGTCTGCCCATGAAGCTGCGGGGCAGGGGAGCAGCTTTTTGATCTGTGTGATGGACAGACATTCAACAGCACCAGAGCACAGCATGTAACGAGACAGAGAGAGAGAAAGATAGGGGTGGGAAGACATACCACATGGCATCTTGTCCATCTTCTGATGTTCCAGCGCTCTGTCTGACGAGTGTTGTGTGAGATTGTCGGCGTGTGATTTTTCTCTCTGGAGAGCAGGTGGACAGGAAGGGGGGAATGCCGCACCGACCCGTTCTGTGCAGCCATGTGAACAGAGCCCTATCCCTAAAGAGCCTAAAATGGTCATTACATTACAGAGACAGCGGCAGTAAAGCAGTGGGAATAAAACAAGGCAAATCTAATGTAGTGCTGCACACAGTAGAGGTTCGCTAGGGGGTCTCTTCATTTTTTAAAGAGTTTTAGGGGCCAAATTTGAATCGTTTGCTTGTAGACGCATTAGAATATGCTATGAGAATACTGATCTTCAAATATGCTTTTGTTAATCAAAAGGTGTGTCCCAATGCCTATAAAACGACACAGATGCAAAATAGTGTGCGAAAACAGCACATGCTGGTTAGGTATGTTTTGAAGCCGGGATGCTGGTTTATTCTGGTCACGTGCTGGCAAAGGAGTTCATACTAAAGAGAACATGAAGAAGTGCACTTCAAATGCACAGATGATGCACTTTTTTAACTGAAAAAGGACACTTTGTTCACTCTACATTAGCAGCTTTCTTTAAATAGTGGAAGAGGAGACTATTAGACATGCTGGATGTCAAAATAACCTTCTACAGTTCATACACTGGAGGGTAGAGTACATATACTACAAGCATAGTAAAGTGTACAGTGTAACGTTTGCCATGTGCGACTCAACTATATCCAACTTTATCCGAACTTGACCTTACAAAATTCTAGAATTCTTAGAAATGTGTCATTCTTCAGTTGCGTAAGTGCCTCATTTCAGTAGATAATATGAATTGTGTCTTTTATGGTCTTTCAGAATCAAAGCATCCTATACTTATAATTTCCCTACAATTAACCTACACACTCTTTTCTTTAGGTACAGAAGTATGTATGATAAAACTTGAAATGTTGAACTTAAAGAAAAACTGTTTGCTTTTTTTTTAATAGAAAAGTTTAGAGAAAGTGGATAGCAGGCGAGAGAGATGTGGGAAGGAGACTGGAACATGACCTGCAGTAGGCCAGAAGCAAACCCAGGCCCCCATGAGCCAGCAAGCGCGCTACTTATACAAAACACTCTCCGACAACAAGTTTTAAGAGGTCAGTCTGTGATATTTACATCAGATACTGCTCACATATCTTCTATACTTATCATATGAATTAGCAGAGTTCACAACACCCCAACTGAGGTATTTCTTAAAGCAATAGTGCTATTAATTACATCCAAAATAAATTTGGGTTACTATATATATATGTGTGTGTGGTTATTGTGTATATTTATATATGTGTATAAATACACACAGATGCATGGATATATTTAAGAAAAATATGTTACATATTATGTATATAATATATACATATATTTTGTATATATTTGTATATGCTATAATACATGCATGTAAAAACATGATGAATATATGCTGTATGTGTGTGTCTATGTATACATGATACATTAAACACACATATATTATGTGATTAATCATGATTAAATGCTTGGACAACGCTAGATTGAATTAATTTTCTGTTATCACAAACATGTATGACTTCTTTATTTTCATGAAACTCAAAAGATGATGTTATTTGGGCTGTACTGGCTTTTATTATTTGGCAGAAAAACATATCTTTTGTGTTCTGCTGAAGAAAAGGACACTGTCATTTTTGTGCGAAACATCATGAAGGAATGTAAACAGAACAACAAAGTGTGACAGCGGCTTTTAAAGATGATCCTGTATTGATTTATCAAGATTTTATGCTGAAAGGCACATGCTTGTACCTTTTTTAACCCTTAATAGTTCATAATAGTTTCATACTGTAACGATACCTATTCTATCACTACAGATTTGAGTGGTTTTGAGGTACAAATTGCCCTTTTAAGGGCACTACCCCAGCGAGTACTACCCCAAAGCTATTGAACCAACGGCTGATCATCACCGCAGTACTTTAAATCAACTGTAAATGTCATTTTGTATGCAGTAACATTATTCAAAGCTGTCTTTTCACATCTGGCTTACTGGGCAGTTCGAAACAGATGTTTGAGTATCTTCCGTTCGAATCCCTTTTGTTTTGGTTAGTAATCAGAATCATCTGTTTTGTAAACAGTGTGACCTGTATGGCCTTGATTAGCGCCGGAGAAGCAGGAATCTGATCCCAGGTCAGATATATTAAGCTGTGAATGAGTGGAGTGCTTCTAATTACCGCAGGTGTGATTTAATGCATTTAGTCTGCGTGATATTGTGTGTCAACAGCATTACTCAGTGAAGGTATAGACAATGTTTAGTCACTCCGTCTGACAATAACGAGGGATTTTAATTAACAGCCTGTCTTATTATCCTCTCACATTGAACAACATATCATCAGAAATGGAAAGAAACACAGCTGACTTCAAGGGCTGTCTCAATTTGTACACGGTAATTAAAATCAAATGACAATTTCATTTGACTGTTTAATTGCTCGTTTAGAACAAACCTTGCAGAAATGCATGGAGGTACCTACAATGGCGTGTAAACACAAATATAGGCACGGTACCTGTTTTGCATGAGCATATGCGTGCAGACACACACACACACACACGCATTCCGCTACATGCCGTCTGCTTTTCAACTTTGATGCAACTTAAGAAGAAATCACCTCCCACTTCTTTCTCTCGCCACCTCATATAGGTGGTGTGAATGCTTTTCAATGCAATAAGAGAATATGAAAAAAAAAAGAGTCTGTCAGTAGTCGACGCTGGGATGTGTGCTTGTCACTGCGTGTTTATCGAAAACAAGTGCCTATCTTGTCTCAATGTCTAATTAAAGGGATAGATTCTCACAACAATAAATGAATATGCAGATGAGTCTTGCGTCTGGTGCTAATTTCATGAAGCGACGATAACGAGGCCGAGTTAATCTCCTCTCTTTTAACCCTGATTTAGTTGATCCACCATAACAAACAAACAGGAATAATAATCCTATTATTGTCTTAATAGCACATTTTGTTCTGAGAAGTCTTTCTGAAGACGGAGCTTTGAGGTAATGCTGCCTTTATTGAAACAAACAAAACTCAAAAATCAATTTTCATTCATGCTTTGTCTCTCGCTTTTTGCACCCTACGATATCTTTACGTCTCCTGTTGGTTTATATATTTATTTATTCCTATCCTCTTCTCGTCTCAGCCCTCTGTTTTTAGTGTCTGTCTCTTTTTTTTTTTCCTCTCTGCTGGTCGAATAATGATAATGAACAATACAAGCCCAGGTTGGAATTAACAATAAGGAGCTTATAGTCTTCCAATGTCACATGCATTTACCACTTGCCATTCAACATTACAGTTGTATAGGTTTTACCTGGATGTTTGTTTCAGTGAATCGTTCACAGACGACTTTAAGCTCTCTGGATATAGAGTTGTGGTGTTTGTCCTTTGTCTGGGTTGTTTTTGTCTGTTTTATGCCCATGACAATTTTTCAAAGTCAGCATTAAATTAAATTGATGTTTACTTTAATACGCGTTCTTGGTTGGCTGTGAATGATGAAAGTGATTAAAAATATACGTTTGTCATCCTCCATCAAACAGTAAATATATTACACCCCTGTGCTGTCTCAAACAAATTAAATATATTTGTATGTGCTGTGTATATTTATTATGTGTATATAAATACAAGCACATGCGTGTATACATTTAATACAAATGTATTATGTTTATATATTCAATTTATTTATATGTAATATCAAATATAAGTAAAAAAAAATATATAAATGCTAAAAAACGCAAAAAAATATATACTGTTTTAATAAACAAACACTGTACAAACACATTTTATTTTCTGATGTGCATAATATAAATAATGCATTGCTGTTGTACATATAAAATATTTGAAATAAATTATTGTAAAAGGAAAAATTAACTATATATACACACATACAGGGCGGTTCCAGAATCGCAGGGGGCACATACCCCCTCAGTTTGAATGGGCACAGCGCTTCTGGGCGACTGCGAGGACTGACGAGTGCCAGTGTGACAGCGATGCAGGTGTGAGAGAGGGTTGGCATTTTGAAGGGCACAGTGGGTGAGGCGGGAGAGCAGCCAGGACTCACAGAGAAAGGCAAAGTGGCACACAGTGCAAGGCTGGGTGGACAGAACAGCACTTCCTTTGCGAGCGACAAGGGGAGGGACGCTGGCACACAGATAGTACAGGGTATTTATAGAATGCAGGGAAGATGGTGCCATAGCAGACGCTGCTAACTAACATATGGACCGATCTGTTATAGATCGGGGGGAAAAATCTTGACTGTTTTAGCTTCCTCATAAGCAGCAGATTTGATTGGGCTTGTTTGAGCTACACAAAGCTCTGCTGTGTAACTTTGCATTGTTTTCTTGCTGTACCTTCGAGGTACTGCATTACACTCCTGTTGTGTACAAACTGAGCAATACAAAATACAGTACTAATTTGGGTTGATCAATACAAACCTCAGTGGCACCTAAATATTGACTTTAAAACCTGCTGAAAGCTGATCTTGGCGACTTTTGGCATGTTCTCGAATTTACACACACACAGCAACACATTTTTAAGCTTACCTTATTATTTTTGTGTCAGCGCTCCAATTCAAAAAGTTGTTTGCTCGCATGTGCTAACCTCTATTACTACTTCTTCTGTTGTTTTGTTGCATATTATCAACACATTAGCGCACAGCTGGTGAATTAATGTCATTAGTTTTGTTGTGGTGACCTGAATATTCTTAGTAAGGCTTAGCAGCAAGACATTTTACTCATCAAATATGATCTGTAACTTCATGAATCCTAGGAAGTATAACAACGAAGTAATCTGTCAAATGATTAATCGCGATTAATCGCATCCAAAATAAACGTTTTTCTTGACATAGTAAATTTGTATGTACTGTGTATATTTATTAAGTATATAAAAATACAAACACATGCATGTATATATTTAATGAAAATATGT
>JAUYWG010000056.1:15298295-15321365 GCA_034779775.1 Enteromius afrohamiltoni
AACACATATATTATGTAAAGAAAAACTTTTATTTTGGATGCGATTAATCGCGATTAATCATTTGACAGCACTAGTAAATAAGTATATATGAGTAAGGCATACTATTGGATTCTACAGTCAACATTTGAATTGGATCAAAACCTTTGTCCTAAATTTGTCAACTCAAAATGCGCTCTTGTACAACTTTAGTGAACTTTTCCGATCCACTTCAAATGCTGACTACTGCATATTTCTATTTTTATCATAGTTTGAATAATTTTACTACTTCGACTTAAAATGATCTATTTCAGCCAAATCAGCATTTCTAATTTCCATTCCAGCTTTTCCTTATATTCTCCATATATTTTATTTTATTTCATTAGTGTTGGTTAATCATAATGACAGGATGCAAGGTTAAAACGTGAAACAAATCAACTTTTTTCAATTAAAAAGTCACATTTTGGAGTTGCTGTTATGAGAAATGAAGCCACAGTATTATTGCTTATTTGTCTTAATCTAAGGCAAAAATGTGCTTTCTTTCATCCCAAACTCAGTCCGTTAGTTGTGAGAGTGTATTTTAACACCAAAAAGTTTTAAGACTGAAAGCAACTATGCAGTCAATCACTGGTGAATGTGACTGATCCGAATGTGCTGTCAGTTTGAGCGTCTGTAAGTGGGTCAGAGGGTGGGTCTGTGTATCACATTCGAGGGGCATGGGTGGGGTTTGGAGTGGATGAGGGGGGTAACTCAGGCCTAAAGGCAAATCTCATATCAACATCCACAGTAATAACATCTCCTAATTACCATAATAGCCCAGCTTATCTGATGCGTTTAATTATGTGGGCATGTCTGCTATCCATTTCAAGAGGATGTGTGGCATCAGTGGGCACGTATGCTATCCGGCTCCGTCTGACTTCAGTGCTAAAACAGACCACTATGGAAAGCCACGGCGCATCCCCCACTTTACCGTAGTCCAAAGGCATTTATATAAATTGTACATCAATTATGACAGCCTGGACCAACACATGGCGCTGAGAATGAAGTGGATGTTGAATTGCATTGAGCCTTTTCCATACGCAGCATGGCTGTACAATAATAGCCCGGCCTTCAGGCGAGGAAATATAGCATATGACTTGTCTCTTGATTCCTGAGGGCTACATTAGCTGTTATCAATCTCTTTTGAAAGCCTTTATTTGCAGATATCCTTAAGCCCTGTGCAATGATTTACATGGCGTAGCAGCGCAGGAGATTGTTCCTGAATGATAGCCTGTGGTAGGTCTTCCAGTCGTCCTCAGGACATGACCATCGACACATTAAAATGGAAATCGTTCTTTTCTCTCTCTCTCTCTCTCTCTCTCTCTCTCTCTCTCTTTTTCCAAGCATTGAACATGTCCTAGTCTCTACTCATCTCTCGTAGGTCATTCTCATTTTGTGTCTTTATAAACTGCGTATATCTAACATGTCTCTTGAAGACAGTGCGCGTCTCGTTCTTCAGCCTGCTCTCCAAAGGCGCTCGTTCTCTTTCTTCTTTCTAAATCTTTAATATCACCCTTTAATCTTCTTCATTAACAAATGTCTCTTAATTGTCAGAGTTGCTTCTCAGACATCAGATTTAGCGTAAGCCGATTGCAATAGCGGATGTTTTTGGACTAATTTGCTAGCATATTGAGAGTTGATGATCAGAGTAGGACAGGGCCCCTGGCTGGACATGGGATTGAAACTCTTTGATATGAGCAGCACCCTGCTGACAGGAATGTGGAAAAGCCATATGGACAGAGACCAGCCGAGTTCTTGGACAAACTGCAAAAACCCCACACTGACCAGGACCGGCTAGGAAGGGGAAGAACTGCTTATTCCCTCAGAGCTCGTATGTTTTTGCACGACCTGCCCTGCGGGGTTTTGAACACGCAGATTTAATGAATGTTGCGATGATGTGTGTTTGCGAAATTACTGGAGAGTAAGTCTGGAATAAGAGGGGGAGACGGGCGCAAACATGTGTTCACTTAAAGACTAGAAATTTCCATTCATCTGTGCAACAGTTTATGTTGCCAAGCCAATTAGCTAATGTTCAACCAGACAAATTTTGCTCTACAAAAATTACCATCATGGATTATTTATGGCCAAATGGTGAAATGGTCTTACAGATTTTCTCTAAGGAGGACGGAGAAAAACATTCTATAAAACAGCTCAAATGTGACCGTGTGTTCTTGTTGAAAGGACATTGGCCCTTTTTGACTTTAGAGGCTTTAAGATGTCTGTTATATATAATAACTATTATTAAATGTAATATCTGTCATATAAATAGAATAACTTTCCGCAATATCACTGCAGTATACTATGCAGCTGGTTGCCAGTAAATACTGTAAATTTATATTTATGAAATGTATTGGCAACAGTTTGTTTTTGTATCTTTACGGAATAAATATAGCCTATAAAAAACAGCCTCATGCAATGCATTCTGGGAACAAGAAATCCTAATCAACCTTTTTCAGTTTTTTTTTTTCTTCTGATGTTGGTTCCCAGAAATGCTTTGCATGAGGCTATTTTATTTATTTTTTCCTGTAAATATCAAGACTTGCTTATGTTACAGTACGTTATACAGCAATTTAGGAAAGTAATTATCTTTTTTTCATTTCTGATTCATTCAGGAACAAATCACACAACCAATTTGGTAAAAAAAATGACATCTGTCTTTCTAAGCAAGTCTTTGAATCATTCAGTCTTTATTCAAAAACTCTGAATTATGCCACAACAAAAGACTGTTTTTATGAAACGGTCAATGAATCACTCACTTAAAGGGGTAATCCGGTGCTGCGTGTACTTTTTCAAGCAGTTTGGACTGAAATATGTGTTGGGAGTGTGTGTACACAACCACCCTACAGTGATAAAGATCCACCAGTAGTTTTCTTTTAATTCAATAAAAATTATTTTTTTATTGGGGTGTCGCCACTCCCACAATAGTTGATTGACAGCAGCGTGTCACACAGACTGAACTGGTGTCTTACCTCAGACCCGCCCTGAGTGAGCCGTCATCAGACCGAGACGCAGAGACTAGCAAGACTCCTGAGAGATTGAGGTGTTTTGTTGTTGAATGTATTAATGAACAGAGCAGTAGTGATTTACCCCCCACACCTGAGTGATGAAACGATGATACTTTAGCGAAATGCGTTTATGTTCGCGTGACTCATTCATGATCCAGCCTCACCCACAGAAGCAGTGAGTATAATGTCTTTTAATGAATCTTTCCAAATCTCCTTTCCTAATAATGTAATAATTAGCAAGTTTCACTATGAATACGGCTAAAAAAAGATCCTCTGAGAGTGCCCCGGAAAAGAGGGGCGGGGTCAGCGGAGCTGGTGAAGATTTAAAGGGGAAGTAAACAGAACAGAGTGATTTCTAAAGCTGTTTTTGACAGGGGAAAATGAGCTTTTTTGAGAAATGTTAAAACTATAAACTATATTACAAACTTTCCATTAAGACCCTAAAGAATTATATTAGCTTGTGGAAAATTGGGTTTGTATGACTCCTTTAATGGATTCGTTCAAAAAATGATCCAAATCAAATTCTACTACTGGCAACATAAATACTTTAACAATTTGCATCATTTTTGTGTGTGTGTACATATAATATTATATTATATAAAATGTGTTATGATATTTTCAAAGACATGATCACCATGCTAATAGGTTCTTACATTCTGATAAAATGCATACCTTAAATGCACTGTAAGTTTCGTTGGATAAAAGCGTCTGCCAAAGAAATAAATGTAAATGTTCTTTTGACAAAACTACAACAAGAGCTAGAGCATTAAAATGCTCCATTAAAGGAACTCACAAGTAAAAATTGCCCACTTGACAAAGCGAGCTGTCATAAAGGACAACAACTCGAATCAATGACACTTTGAGAGGTCTGAAGAACGGAAACGGCTGTGAGCAGCAAAAAAGCTAACTTGCTAAAAATCCTGATACCTTTGACACCGACAGCCTCGGCCCTGAGGTGTTTTACACAGCACTTTTATTGCTTTCTGTCCAGAGATGAAAAAACGGACAAGCAAAACATTTTGTAGGCCCGATGCTCGGATCTGATAACATTTCAGTCTTCACAAACACCCCAATTTCTCTCTCTCTCACTCGCTAACTCTTTCTCTCTCTCTCTCTCTCCCATCTTGTTCAGGATTAGATGATTCTACTTATCCTCCAGACACAGAGACAGAATAACATGTGAAAATTACAATACATCAAGTAGGAGTCATTACGGGAACTGCTCCCTTCCTTGTCTCACTTCAAAGTCTCGGCAATTTTCTGATCCATGTGACATTCACGCTCCTCCAGGGTCAAACAACATCTTGCAGCCTTCATAAAATGATTAAATATTTTAAACAGCTCGCATGCGTACCTCCGTGGCCCCCGGAGACTGATGCTGTTATCGTTTTTGTCAAAGCCACTTTCCATCTGCATTTGTCATTCCTGCTTCGTGCGTAGAAGTTATCAATCGGCTTGTCAGAATGCAAAATAACTGATGTTCTTTGGGCGGTATTGGATGGACTATCTCAGGCTTTTAATCAATGCATATTTTTTCCCACTCTTCTTTCTTCGCTCCTTCCTCATTCTCTGCTCTTTAATATAAATGTTTAGAGTCCCAGGCGCCTGTAATGTATTTGCACAGAAAACGCTTTGACAGAAGCAGTAGTTATATTATCAAACATTACACCTTGGGGCTAAAAGAGTATCAGAGGCTTTCACGCACAGGCAATGCTGGGAATTACAGACATGAAGAGATGACTGCTGTACCCTCACTATAAGGGATTGCCCCGGCTGTATATAAATCAGACGCGTTGAAAGCTAATCTTTCTCACTCGCACATGTAGTGTATACTCTATTTATAGATTTGTCTTGCCTGAGAGAAGATTCCAGGCCATGTGAGGCCTTTATCAGTGGTAACAAGGTTGTTAATGTATCTGAATATGCTGTATATCCTCCATCTTGGCTCGGTATGCGTAAGGGCATGGCTAAATACAAGCCAAGCGCATCCGCATCTGTCTCCTCCGTGACATTATCTGACTAAATGGAGAATTTAAGGAAGGAGGAAGAGAGATGCACTGTTTTGAAACAGCTAAACAGTGTTGTGGATGCTGCCTGGACACCAGCTAATCAAGTTAAGATACTCTTGGCTACTACAACTACTTGACAACTACATTGAAGCTACATTGAAGTATATAAGGATACAGTCTCTGTGTGGCTGTCAGAGTTCTGCAACTACAGCAAAACAACTTTGAACTTTATTAAAACCACTCATGCAGGAAGTAGATGAGTTTTTACTCCATCAAAAGAGATTGGGAGATTTGGAGCACTTGCCAATGGATGCTCTCCAGTGAATGGGTGCCGTCAGAATTACAGTCTGAACAGCTGACAAAAACATTGCAATAATCCAGTCCATACATTAACATCTTGTGATACGAAAACAATAATCATTTTACTCTTTAGGGGTTTGAACTTTAAAACTTCACTTCTGATCCAAAATATGAGCCCATAATCCATAATGTTGCTTCCTCCAGTAAAAAAAAAAATACAATTAAAATTATAAAAATTAAAGAAATATATATATAGATAATATATTAGTGCTGTCAAATGATTCATCTTCATTAATCACATCCAATATAAAAGTTTTTCTTTACATATTATATGTAATACTGGAGTAATGACTGGTGGAAATTCAGCTTTGCATCACAGAAATAAATGACATTTTAAAGTATATTAAAATAGAAACCCATTATTTTAAATGGTAAAATTATTTTACAATATTGCTTTTTTCTGTATTTTTGATTAAATAAATCTAGCCTTTATGAACATAAGAACCATCTTTAAAAAATATTGCAAATCTTACTGTGTGTGTGTGTGTGTGTGTGTTTGTGTGTATGTATTATGATAATTTTGTCAATTCTTATTCTGATGACATCCATTCTTTTCAGAAGATCCTTTGCTGGTTTTAATGTAATGCTGAATTTCTCCAAATCTGTCCTGATGACAAACTCATCTTGGATGGCCTGAGGGTGAGTAAATTTTCATCAAATGTAAATTTTAGATTTTTTATTTATTTATTTATTTTTTTTGATTTATCATTTGTGTGAACAGTGATTTATTTATCTATACGAACCCTACAAATGAACTGATTCACTAAAATGAGTTGGTACAGATACAATCATGAATTGTGCTTCTTTAGTAGTATAAAATTGTCTTATTTTTGTATGGTAAATTGTGTCTTATTTCCCAAGCTGGTTCAGTTAATGCACAAGTGCATTCAAGAGTAAAAGGACAGATGATGCCTTTGAGAAAAATATGATTGGCTCTTGTAGACGTACAGGGCAGGTTGGACTACATTTGTGTTCCAATTTCCCTCATTTATTTTTATATGAGTGGATCATTTTATACCTTTATGATGTGTCTGCTTTTAGCTACTCCCCAACAAGTTAATTCCAGGTAGTTTAAAATACATTAAAAAAAACATTTTTATAGATTTAGGACCTCACAAATTGGGTGCAGGGGCACTAAATCCAGGTGCCTTTTAGGTAATGAATCCGCTAATGAGAGATTATCCCAGTATCCTGCTGTCTTTTTTGTCTCTCTTCTGTCACACTCACAAGCACACAAATTTTCCTCTAACGGTAACGGGCCATAGAGTAAATTAGCAGGTAGGGCTGCAGTGGCTGATTGAAACAAACTGGTGTTGATTGCTGATCAGTCAGCTGTGGAGAAGGATAAGAACATGAGCTAATGGAAAAGAGCAGAAATACCCCCAGTCTATCTGTCTGTCTCTATTTCTCTCTCCCCCAGGGCTGTGGTTATGCTATATGGTGTTAGAAATGAAAAAATAAAAGAAGCTGAAGATATCTGCATGATTGGTATGACAGTGATGGCAGCACAGAATGCATGAATTATCATTCTGGTCCTGGCTAGTTTAGGATGGTTTAGTTTGTGAACCATTCAGAACTGTATCAGCACAACTAAGGTCTTATAAAATATGTATTTATCCAAAAGCTTAATTATTAAAAAAAATTGAGTTGAGATAATAAATATAGATAAATGCAGTAATTTGAAAAATTCCCTTTTGGTGAGATTTAATATATTCTAAAATGCAATTTATTCCCTTGTTTGTTTTGCTTTTCTGTTTTCATATGAAGAGATGTACCTACAATATCTTGGTATATTGTTATATTTTGTTACTTTAATGATGAAGCAGAGTCGGGATCCTTTTGCATCTCTTTATTAATGACAGAACAAGGTCAGGGTAAAATCACTAGTAGACAGGGACAACAAGGGCTAAACAGAATCAGAATCAGAATCCAGGCAGAAGGTCGGGCGGGCGGCAGACAATAGGCAGTGTCAATAAACCAGGTGGGAAAATCAAAAGGGCAGGCAGCAAACGATCAGAAAGAGATAATAGTCAGAGTAGCTGAAAGTTCCCTCTGGTGGTGATCAGAGGGGACCACAGAGGCTTGATTTGAGACAGAGCCCCCTCCCTGCGAGCGACTCCTTACGTGAGAGGGCAATCATCGTCCGGGGACAGCCACAGGGTCTCGGGGGTGGCCTTTCTGGATGAGCTCTATGGAAGTCTGTGGTCAGAGATGGGTCCAGAATATCCTCCGCATTGACCCAGGAACTGGTGAGATATGGTAGCTGGCTAGTAAGGACAATCGAAATGAACCAGGAGTCATTTTTTTGAGAATCTTAAATAGACCCATGTACCTGGGACTGAGTTTCTTGCAGGGAAGTCAGAGGCGTAGTTCCCAGGATAATAGCCAAGCACATTGTCCTGGTTTATAATTGGGACTTATGGCATTGGAGGAAGGTAAGACAATGAGAAAGTCTATGGCAATGTGGGACCACAGGCGTTGAGGAATGGGTAATGGTTGCAAGACTCTGGCAGGGAGTTAGTAGAGGGTTTTGGACATGTTACAGACAGAACAATCTCGGATGAAGGTGATGGTGTCCACCAGACCTGATTTTAAGCAACTGTATGGTTGCTGAAATGCCTGAATGCCCTGAACTGGGAGTGGTGTGAGCCCAGTGCATGACTCTCTGACGTAGGATTTGAGGAACGTATGTGCGATCAGGCGGACTCTCTGACGGGGATTGATCATTGGCTTGTGCATCTGCAATCTCTGTCTTTATATCCCACTGAATTGGAGCTAGTATGATGGCTGAAGGAATGGTGGGTTCGCTGGTGACTGGTGGGCTAGATGTTTAAAAACTGCCTGAAAAGAGCATCAGCCTTCTTGTTCTCAGAGCCCAGATGATATGGGACTGTAAAACTAAATCTGGTAAAGAATAGAGATAATCTTGCCTGTCGATGATTGAGTGTCTTGGCTGATTTCAGGTATTCGATATTACAATGATCAGCTAGAACAGTGAAAGGAAACTGGCTCCCTCAAGCTAGTGACGGCACTCCTCGAAGGCCACCTTCATCGACACCAGTTCCCGGTTACCCACATCATAATTTCATTCTGCAGGGCTGAGTTTGCGAGAGTAATAGGTACATGGATATAATTTTGGAGGCATGACCCGATCTCTAGGATAGTACTGCATCAACCCCAGTGCTGGATGCATCCACCTCCACAACAAACTCTTGTTCCGGGTCTGGGTGATGGAGAATGGCAGGCCGAATTGAATCTCTCCTTGAGCTCTTGAAATGCTGCACGATTGTCTGGTAACCAAGTCAGGTGATGTTTACTCTTTCTTATCATTGATGTCAAGGGTGCAGCCACAGTACTGAAATTATGGTTGAATCTCCGATAAAAGTTGGCAAAGTGTATTAAGTGTAAAGACAGCCTGTACCTTTCCGTCATCCATGGCTACCCTTCCTGAACTGATCACGTAGCCGAGGAAGGATACAGATGTCTGATTTAATTCACATTTCTCTGTCTTTGCATATAGTTGGTGATCAATAAGATGCTGTAGTACAGCCCTTACATGTCTTACGTGGTCTTCATAGAAGTCATTATTGACAATGGCTTGAAATACAGAGGAACTATTGACGAGCCCAAATGGCATGATGAGATATTCGTAGTGCCCAAATGTTGTGGAAAAGACCATTTTGATGCAGATGAGGTTATAAGCACTGTGAAACTAAATTGGGACTCACCGTAGGAGATTTGTGATGTAGATGAGTGGGACAGGATGATCTCACGAGTCCCGAGAGGCTACAGTAAAGGCAGAGATTCTGGCGGATGTGACGCTCTCTATCCTTTTCGCTGCGTGAGACCGATCATCATAGGCACCGGCTCTGAGGAGTGAGAGGCATTGGCATTCACAGATGGAAATGCGGTAGAACGAACCTAACGTCATGATTGGATGAGGTTGTCGATACGGATAGCCAAGTCAATAAATTGGTCCAGCAATTTTCCGTCATTGCAACATGCTGCCTCCGCATGTAACTCAATACTGAGACCCTTTCGGAAGAGACGTTTGAGAGGATCGTGTACCATCTCATGAGCCATCAGACCATTCAGGAAAGCCAGTCACAGGCTTGCTGTATTAGCTGGTGTGGTAAGTGCTGGTGGAGGAGGCATAGGAGGAGGAGCAACCTCCACAGCCGCTGGGAGTTAAAGTGTTTGTAGTGTTTTCACCAACTCCTCTGTGAGAGAGGTTAGCCGTGAAAGTTGTTGCTGGTGTGTAGTCAGTATGGAGGCCTGATTAGATACCTCCGTGGTGAACTTGTAAAAATCTGCTGAATCAATTGTAGGCGAAGTCTTCTGTATTGATGAGTCATCGGGATCCATTTGCAGCTCTTTATTAATGACAGAACAAGGTCAGACAGGCAGGGTAAAATCCCCAGCAGAGGGGAACAACGAGGGCTAAACAGAATCGTGGTCAGAGTCCAGGTAGAAGGTCGGGTGGCAGACAATAGGCAGAGTCAATAAACCTGGTTGGAGAATAAAAAGGGCAGGCAGCAAACAATCAGAAAGAGATAACAGTCTAAATAAATTTTATTTTAATATTTAATTATTTACATTTTAATATATTAATTTATTTTAATTAGTTTATACTGCTTTATACATTTTTTGTTAGCTAAATATCCATAAACTGTAGTTATGTGCTTCCCTTTATTTTCACTTTTGATATAAATCAGTGCAAAGCCATTCAGCTAAACACACTATAAAGGCCCCAAAATGACGTGCTAGCATTTCTGAACTTTTCTTTCGCCACAGAAGGTGCTTTACCTCTGGTAAAACGTCAAGGTTAAAGTTTATGCATTTCGTAGCAGCCTCCGCGAGTCATTAAGACAAACCCTATCTAGAGAGAAGAAGAAACCTTCAAAATTGAAGACATAAATTACAGACTCATGACCTGTACACAGAAAAGCAGCCATTTAGTCAACAGTGGGCTGTTAGCATGCTACGTAAGTCTGCCCTTAGCCCATTACCCAGACACCACCATTCCACTCCCTCTGTTCTCTCCGGTTGACAGCGCCTGTAAATTAGCAAAACAGTCATTTTTTTAATACCTTTGAACCTTCTGGCAACACTTTTCGATCAATTAGGAGGCAAAGCATTAATTCGCCACTCTGTGACTGGTGTCTGCTGGCGTCTTCTGCTCGTCATTGATCCTGGGAGTGATCTCTTTAACCTCAGAGTGATGGTAATGGCATTAGGAGATGAGACCATTACGACGCCTTCTTCCAGCTCTTCACCTCCGAGACAGGCAGAGGGCAGGGGCGAATGGGTGGGGCGTGGCCGGGGGGCTCGGGCGGATGAGTCGATGGGGGGCACAGTCAGACACCCGTAGTCTCTTGGTTTGTTGCACCGTATCTCCTCAGAGGCAATTTAAGTATAAATTAGAGTCGGCGAAGGCCTGGAGAAACACGCTGACAGCCACCCAACACTGAATAAATCACTTTTTATTGTGAGGAAAACTGCGCAACCTCAGCTGACATGATGGCGTTTACATTTTAAAGGGAAAAGGTTTATTTGCTGCCGCTTTTCTGCCAGGTGCTCTCAGGGTTTAAGCAGACACTGTCAGTATGTGTTCCCGCCTAAAGTGACCGTTTTAAATCAAGCTTTGGACCCAGCTGTCACCAGAAACTGACCTGTTTAAGTCTTACTGGGTCCTCTTGAAAAAGGCTTACGGACTGGTTAACGCAGCGACATCTTCGCCGAGCGCTGCTGTGATACCTGAGAGCTGACCAAGATATGCCAACCGAATCAATATAACTGATGACTTGCAAATTGATACGCTTTTACTAGAAACAAAACCCTCTCAGAGTCTGAAAACAAGGCTGATGCCTGGTTCCATCGCGCTCCGAAAAACTTGGAGAAGTGAAATCGAACACCAGTCGAACTCTTCGCAATTATAGATCGGCTTCCTTTTAATGAATGAGTGGGAATTGAGTGGGAATTGGTCACACCCCACAGGAAGCAGTCTTGGAATTTCAGTTGAAATGACAGGTGGAGGAATTTACTGAATGGCAATTCAATTCACAGCTAAACCATCCAGCCTGCTTTTGTCAAGGCAACATTCAAGCTTTACAATATGACAGCTGATCAGAAAGTGGTCTGTTTTAAATTGGAATTCTGCATCTTGTATGCAATTCAAATTAAAGGCTTAGTTCACTCATAAATGAAAATTCTGTCATTAATTACTCACCCTCATGTTGTTCCAAGCCTTGGTCCAGGCCTTTATTGATCTTCAGAGCACAAATTAAGATTTTTTTGATTAATTGAGATCTTTCTGACCCTCCATATTCGGTAACGTTCCAAGCGTACCTTTACCAAAATGTGGCGTGTAAACTCTGCTAAACACTGATTGGGTGGAGAGAATCATCACTACCTGCATCATTGAAGTTGTGTGAGATGCACACAGACCGCTAAATTTATGTAAGCACAGCCAGGAGGCTGAAGGAGCCAGAAGGAGCAAATGCAGGTATTTTGAATGAGCGCTCCCTCTTTTAACAACCAAAAAAAAAAGTCAAGAAGCGGATCGGGCGAGAGCTTGATGGGGTGACGAGTAATGAAAACGTTTGCTAGGAGTCAAGGCAGTAGAGAAAGTGTCCAAGAACGTAATCACATAATTATGTTCTGGGAACATAATGATAATTTCCAAAATGGTGAAAGGCGGTAACTTAAATTGTTATTGTTTTTTTTTAGCTTTAATAAATCATGATTGAACCAATGATGGCACATGGACTATTTTACACGATTTTATGCTACGTTTCTGTGTCTAGGAGCATTGCAGTTGCGTTGAAGTCTATGGAGGATCAGAGAGCTCTCAGAATTCATAAAAAAAAACTTAATTTGTTTTTTCGAAGATGAACAAAGGTCTAATGGGTTTGCGACGACATGAGAATGAGTAATAAATTGGCAGACTTTTCATTTTTGGTGGAACTAACCTTTGAATTAAAAAAATGCCTTTCTAAACTCCCGGTTTTACAAACAAGGCTTAAGCCTAGTCAATCTGAGCTATTTCATTGTCAGGGCCTGTCTTAAGATGCATACCAGAAATGCTTTAATGTTTAGAAAAATACTTAAATATCCTAATTGAACTATGGCCTTATCTTATTCTCTTCATTTTTAAGCAAATCAAATGTACCAATAAATCATGGTTTCTACAATTCATAACGAAAGAGCCTGGATTTTAAATCGAAACTTTTTTGTTTCTTTACATGCAATATCCTAGTCCAGTTTTATCTAGTCTAGGAGTTGGAGTGTCTCAATCCACCTTAGCATGTAATGCAGCATAAATCCTCTTTAAATGAGCAAATTCGACTGAAGTCCTAAACTTTGTCCTGTGTCCTATTTAGTAAGTGCTGGGTATCGCAGCTCTGAATTACCCTGTTTGTTAATCACTTAAGGGATCTCATTCAGTGCTGTCCCCTTTCTACTTTTTCCTTTCTATCCTAATGAAGCCTCTGTTAATTAGCCAGCATGTTTGTCTGGGGTGAGAGCCGTTCAGATTACAGTGTCAGAGAGACTCAATTAGCCCAAAATGGAGTAGTGACTTCTGTCGTTCCATCAGATATAAAGCAATAAGCACCTGGCCGTTACTCCTACAGTCCCCACTGACCTGATAACATGAAATGGGGAGAAATCAGTACTGAATCCTGACTCCAGTGGAGCTAAATAGATACTGGTTCAAAGCATTTGAACTAAAATGATTGTATTGGGGCAGTGATAAAGTTGTGATGTTTTTAATGGTGGATGAATTTAAAAAATGTACCAGCTGTTAATATTTTTAAGCTGCAAATCTGCAGTTTGTATTATTTGATGCATAATTACATTATCGTTAGAATAACTTTTTTAATGTTGGTTTTTGAAAGAAGTCTCTTATACTCACCAAGGCTGAACTTATTTGATAAAAAAATACAGAAAATAAGAGTTGCAACTATTTTTTTATTCTAGCATATTTATTCATTTATAAATGAATTAGTCTTCAGTGTTACATGGACCTTCAGAAATCATCTGTTGTAACATTATAAGTTGAACACGTCTTTTGATTAATTATGATACTATATACTTTCAACTTTTGAATGGGAAGGTTATATTTTGCTCTGCAGACATTTCCATTTATATTTGTGGCAAATCATCTGCTCAAAGCATCACATTTGAGATATGGAGGTAATGTAAAGCTTTGACACGAATTGTATTTTTTCAGATGACTCTATATATGTCGGACTAAGAAGTCACACAGAGATGCGAATAACAAGCAACATAATACAAGCTGGTAAAGCAATAATGAATGGGTCCAGCAAGCCAGCAATTCACTTCTGGGACTATACAGCTCAACTATAGTAACATGCATGCACAGCATTCATATTACAGTGAAAAGCAAAGGTACAACCAACTATAAATACCTAGTTTTGTGCACATTTATATTCCTAGTGAGTAATTAGATCACATTTGCTCTGATTTGAGCCCAGCTGCAAAGCATGCAATCAGCAGCACCACAATACATAGCGATTTTGTTCCTGAATTTTTTGTTTTGGTTTCAAGGAATATTCAGCATATGTGTTGCCACATGGAGTTCTGAAGGGGGGAAAAAAAATTTAAGGCACGCTTGATGAACTTATGATGGTGAATTTTATATATCTTTCATTATTCATGATTATTCTGTCTGTGTAAAGCATAACATTCAAATAAAAAGCCTTTTTGAGCAAAATAGTTGAACATAGACATAAACATTGTGGAATCTTTATTACTGTAGCTTTAAGTTGAACACATTCATGGAGCAAATTAATTATTATTTTTTCGTTAAATTTAAATATTTGTATAAGCAAAGACATTAAATTGATTAAAAGTAACATTTTTAATTTGAAAAAGGAATAAGCTACAATTTAAAATAAAAGTGCAAAATAAATGTTTTTGTTTACGTAATATATATATATAATGTGTTTATTTATTATATATAAATAAAACACACACACATGCAGTATATATTTAGAAAATATTTTCATGCATATATAAACGTAACATATTTTTCTTAAATATATATATATATATGAATGTGTCTGTATCTGTATCTATGTACACAATACACACTTATATTATGTAAATTTTTATTTTGAATGCAATTCAATGCAATTATTTGTTTGACAGCACTAGTTATTTTAATTTTTAATTAAAATATATATATATATATATATATATATATATTACAACATTTACTGCATTTGTGAGGAAATAATTGCAGCCTTGGTGAGCAAAAGAGACTTCTTTCAGAAAAAAAAAAGAGGATACTGACCAATATAAAAATCCCACAAAAAATACAATTGTTTATTAAATAAAAAACAATATACACTGATTTATAAAGGCTTTTTTGTCAAATCTGTTTTCTTGTTATATCTTCATTTGGGTTCTAGCAAATATTGCTAAAAATGTCTAAAGGCTGTAATTCAACAATTACGTATTTGAACGGTAAAAAGTTTGTAATCTATTGACAGCCCTACTTGGAGTGATGTTCCGGTTCTTTTCAAAGCAGCTCTAACAGGAAATGCTTCGCTCGCCTCTGTTTGGACAACAGCTGTGACCGTTGTAAAAAATGAGATCCGACGCAATCCATCGCTGTGTGTGTATGTGTGTGCATGTGATTTAAAAGTACTTAATCAGATCAAACACAGAGTTTCCCTTCCCTCTGTGGAAAGTCAGCCACACCCCTCGCAGGCCTCCCTCATACATCCTGGCCGCCCGAGACAGTTTGAATTTATTCAATCAATGCAACTCATCTAATTGATATCTGAAACAGCGGCCGGTGATTTATCGTCAGAGAAATGTAAATGATATATCCCGGGCAGATGTCTTATATTTTCCGACCATTTATTTTGGGGAGTGAGTGAAAGGAAGGCAGCGTGTTTAATTAAAATTCATGAGGGAGGAATGTGCTGAGTTGCACTGGCCTGTGCTTGGTCTCTTTGGGTTCAGTCTGGGGGGGATGAATGATGGTGGACAGGAGAGAATGTTGACAAGGGCGAAGTCAGGAGCGTCCTGGTTTGATCACACACACACACGCTCCCAGACTCATTTTAAATCAACACACACGTACGTTTAATATTGCATAAGGGAGGTGTTAAACTCACCCCGCCATGCTAAAGTGGCTTTATTTGGTTTTAAGGGTGTCCTGAAGATGCTTTGGCTTGATCTGGTCCAAACCTTTAACGTAACCCCTCCTCTAGTTCCTCTGAAATATGCTTAACCTAAATATTTATCTCAATTGACAGTTATCACACTGTTATACGCAAACAAAACGGGCCACAGGACTCGACAGACTCTCAAGTGGGTGCAACGAGAGAGAGAGATTAAAGCACGAGTTCATGCAAAAATGAAAATTTGGTAGTTATTTACGCACCCCTCATGTCATGTTATTGTCATCTGTAAAACACAAGTGGAGCAGTTGCCCATGCTGCTCTTTTCCTTAAAAGGAAAGTGGATGGTGATATTTTTATACTGTGAAAGGAACAAGCCAATATTACGTTATTCATTGTTATAACTATATGGGGTAATTACTTGAAGTCTGGAGATAATAAAATCTCTAGTGCTCACCAAGGTTGCATTTATTTGATTAAAAAAATGTTTCAATTGAACAGAAATATAGTGATCTATTTTTTCAGCAAACTTTACCGCCTCACGTTCCTTCATGCTGATTTTCTGCTGAAGAAGCATGTCTTAATATTATATCACTGTTTAAAACATTTGTGCTTCTTTTTAATATTAGTAGGATTTTTAAAATAGAAAGCTCAACGGAGATGTTTTAATTTGAAATAGAAATGTTTTGAGTGTGTGTGTTTTTTTTTTTTTTAACAATTTAATGCGTCCTTGCTGGGAAAAAAAAACGTATTTCAAAATAAAAGTCTTTAAAATTTTTAAAAATAATAAAACTTTTGAAAAGATGTGCATATTAATTTCCCCCCTCATTACTCAGTGTGGTAACATATATTGAATATTGCTAGCGTTAAACCAAAAACATCAAGAAAAAAACCTCAGATATTTTATATTATGAGTGAGTAGATGACGAATGAGGGTAAAAATGTTGGATTGGAACGTTGCATTTCGTGTATGTTGCCACTGTTGAACTGTAAAGTCAACAAGACACTGAAGTGAAACTCACACAAGACTTTATAATTAGTTTTTAATTGAATTAAGCTGCTTTATGGAATTAATCATTTGCAAAACAAAAGCTTTTTTGCAATGCATTATGGGTTTGCATGCACCACGTATACGGTACGTGTTCTGGAATTCGGCTTATATTATGCAGCATAACAGCCTCCTAACATCACAGGTGTATTCGGGCCAGGTCTGCTTACATGGCTTTGTGTCATTTAGGGTGGGTTACCACACATAAATACACCTACGTCAGTCCCAAGGTCAGACGCACACTCTCACACACTCATTGTGTTAAAGGATTGCCGCCTGACGTGACCTTGGTGCCGGGTGAAAGCAAAACATCTCAGACAGTCTGATCTGCCACCCAGTGTATCTTTTTTTTCCACCTTTAGAGCAGGAAAGAGCCGTTTGTTTCCCATCAGCAGTCAGTCTCAGTCTGTAACTCTAAGCAGCTGGCCAGTCTCGACTGCATTATTCATATAAAGAGAGAGAGAGAGAGGGGGAGAACGCACACTCTTCACCAAAGTTACAAGATTTATGGCCCTCTGTTTAGGAAATAATTCAAAGTTCATACTCACATACATCATATTTTGAAACACATAGATTATGGGGTGGAACACATTTATCATATTGCAACACACCAGCACATGCACACACACGAACGCACGCAGATACACACTCACAAGTGCACATGTTCTCAATCTCTCTGTCTCTGTGATACACACACACACACACACTCGCACCATTTGCACCGGGGCCTAATTTCACAGGGATGCGTTTGGTCTGTATGAAACGGCTTTGTATTAGCTTTGTCGCTGAACCCATCAGACAGTAATGAGGCCATGCTTAAAACACACCCTCAATTCCAGATAAGAGCTGGAGAGAGTATGGCGAGCACGTCCGCTTCGCACTCTTCCGATAATACCTCTCCGTCATTTGTCACTTGTACATTTCAGATTTCTAATCTCAGCAAAATTGATCCCTATCGTGCATTTTTATACAGGCTTTTGTGTATATTGATATTTGTGGATTGCTCTCTGTGTCAACAAAACAAATGTGTGGGGTTTTCATCGTGTAATGCTTTTGATGTGCTTTAGGAAGGGGAACGCTTTTGCACCCAGAGGGACATTTAAGGAGCGTGGTTCAGGCTAGCTTTATTGTGTGAGTTAAATATGAAATGAAAATAAATGAAAACTCTTTTCTTTTTTTTTTGCATCGAAATTTCTCAGAACGAAAAGCTGAATCCTAATGTCTGATTTGTAAAAGATATAAGCCAATAACACACACACAAAGCAAAGCCACAAACATGAATCAAAAATACAAAAAAACAAAAAAACAAAAAGCAAATAAAAAATAACCAAACAAAATCAAACTGCAGATTTTTTTTTGTTGAAGTATTCCTGAAATAAAAATATAATGAAACACTAATTTAAAATGGGCAAAATAAGTTAAAGCATCATTATGGAAATAAGTTAAATCTGAACTAAAACAAAAGACAAATTTAACTTATAATTATAGTAATAATAGTAATTAATAGTAATAGCAATTCATAAAAAAATGACATTGTAATGTAATTACTACAAATGACAAATTTGCTAAAAGTTTAGTAAAATAAAATGGAAACAGGAAATATAAAAATTACAGCTAACTAAAAATATAAATAAAAAATAAAAATAAACACTGGGTCTGTCCGAAATACAATCATTAGATTTCAATGTAATGAACCAATTTTGATATTTATTTGGCACAGAGGGATCAAAAGTATTAATTTGTTTGATTCAAGAAGACGATTTTTAGTTTAGTCATAATCATCCATATCCCATCTTTTCATTGGAAACGCAGAATGACACCGAACACATGGGGGGTAATTTTAGTGTGTACTGTGTTATTTGAAGCCTAACCCACTTTTTTCAAAGTCAAAACCATGCCTTTTAAAGAGGATGGTTGGCATTGTCTCTTATTGAAGCACAAGGACGTTATTGACAACACTTTAAATGAGGTTACCAGTGGCAAGATGCAGCGCGGTGGCTTATAAAATCCTTTCCATTAGCCCACAGTTCCAGCAGATGAAAAAGAAACAGCATGACCCTCAGTCCAGGCCCTCCAGACTCTTAGATACTTTCAAAGTAACTAAAAAAAAACAACAACATGTCTTATTTCTTTTATTTAAGGAAAATACATTTCACTTTGTTTATGCTCCTCCTGGATAAACGTTTAATTATGAATCATTTCCAGTAAAAAAAAAAAAAAAAAAGCTATAAAGAAAATGCAGAGGCGTGAGACAACTGAGAGAGAGAGAGAAAAAAAAAAGAGAATACAACTTATTTTCAAAAAAAGACACTTAGCTGGGGGTGGTAGGACACGCGGCTCTGAGGTCCCATTAATTACAAAATGCATTAATATTTTATTAGTCCCTTATCAGTAATTAATCAAGCACTTTGATGTAAAGTTCAGCTTACAAAAGCAAGAGGAAATGGTTCCTCAGATATTCGCCCGCTCTCAGAGATGCCTCAGTATTTCACAAGAGACGGTTAATCCTCGCATGCCTTAAAAGCATTTTTCCCCTCTTAAGCCTTGACATACTGGAAAAGAAATAAGAAATACGCGCTGTGGCTGTAAGGTGTCATGTACAATTCGGGGGTGGGACGGGGGGTGGTGGGCGCTGTATTTGTAGACAATGAGCTGATTTGGCGAGGCGTCGAAGGACACCCAATCACAGTAAATATTATTCTTTGTGCTATGCCTCTAATTAACATGCTTAATTGCAGCTGTCAAAAGGCTCTTCAGATTGTTAAGGACATGAGAGCTGGAGAGGGTGTGTGTGTGTGTGTGTTTGGGGAGGGGTGGTACTGGCCTGCAGCATGACTGAAGCTGTTGTTTCACTATTGAAAGCTCACATAGATCACAACAGATGTGCTGGTAAAAGAGCTTTACAATGCATTTCAGTTCATTTCTTTCTATAGACTTCCTTTATTATAATACGATAACCCAAACAGAAAATACATGTTGCTCTGATTTTATTACTTTCTTCTTTGGCCTCCTGAAATATGCAATATAATATGAAATATGGAAGAGGATAAAGGGTCAACTCGAGAGTAAAGTCATTATAATGCAGATATTGAATTTGTTAAATTTCAAGAACAATTCTTCAATAATTGAGAATTAACTAAAAAGTTGTTGTTTGGAAAAAAAAAAAGGTCAAAATAAAATGTTTCAAATGAATACATTTATTAAATAACAAGAAAATTGTTGTTAACACAATAAACTGTTGTTTTCGCAACAAACAAAAAAATATTTTCTAAATGTAATGAATTAATTCTCTGCATTTTATTTGATTTTTATTGATTTCATTTGAGTTTGATCTTGCATTATAATGACTTGAGATGGTTTTATTTCTTTATTAATGCTTGACCCTTATTCTCTTCCATTAAGTCATAATACTTCTCCATGATTCTTTGCAGAGTTCACGTGAACATATAAATGTTTTGTATATATATATATATATATATATATATATATATACTATATTAGTGTCACTTTTAATTCATTTAAATAATACAACTCTCACACACACATAAAAGGGCTGCTTCAAAAATGCGAAATAATAAATATTGTTTAAAATATCAGATGAATTTGTGTATTAGATGTATAACACATTACTGAATATTCGGTATGATGGAGATAAATGCTCTGACTCCTTCCTAAAATCTTAACATGTCAGAGAAAGGTATTACGTTGACGTCACTAGCTGTGTGGCTTGAGGTGGAAGGTTTGTGTTTTAAATATGTAAAAACAGCATTCCAGAATCTTCAGGGTGATCTGAGGACAGCGGAGTGACGGTGCGAAATCTGTGCGAGATAAATTCCCACGGACCCCTCGCACTCCCAAAAAGGGGAATGATTTAATCACCCAAGAAATCTGATATGTAGGTGAGGCTGAACTGAGGACAGAGCATAATTAAAAGATCAGAATTTATTCCCTTGGACACACTCACACACACACTCGTAGAGGTTGCAGTGTGACTGGAAGGTCAGTGTGCTCTTTAATGGATAGCATTGATCCTAATGTCTGTGTTTCTGATTGGCCGAAGCTGAACTTTCTCTTTCTGCCGCCCCTCCCCCTCTGGCCCGCTGATGGATTGACCCACCTGTAGGCCCTCAGGCGGAGCTCCACCAGGGGGCTCATGTCCGCAGCGTGGCTGTATTGCAGCATTACAGCACATGAGGCAGGTCGTCTCTCTCTCTCAGAGCCGAAGAGAGACCGTCCCGTTACTCCATCAGAGGCCCTGAGAGCTTGATGAGGTCTCTCTGCTGGGCCACTGAGGGCCAGGACACAAGGGAAGAACAGCACTGCTTCTCCTCTGTCCCAGTCACCAGCATTAGGACAGACAGTGCACAAAAAACAAATTAGGTACATTGAAAGAGCATTAAAAACATTAACAAAATACAGGGCTGTTATCACAATCAGATCACAATCTCATTTACTAAAAAAAGGTTTAGTTACACAATTTGTTTGCATAAACAATGGTTTTATGGATATTTTTTAAATGTTGTATAAAAATGTTTTATATTTTCATGATTTGTTTTGTTGTTTAAACTGAAGGCAGGTTACATTGTGACAACTTATAATATACAGTGTGGCAATAATGCATATTCAAAAATGGAATTTAAATACAGTTTATACAGTATATTTACTTGCATACTCACTTATTTACATACTTATTTTTAATTTTTAAAAATAATTTTTTATACAAAACGGAATTAGAAACAAAAGATCAAGATGAAATCACGAAATATTATATAAATATATAAATAATGGGGAAAAAGTATCTGTAATCTGTAAACTATGGAATAACAAAAATATAGCAAACTACTACTTCTACTTCTACAAAATCCAAAATGTGAGATAAAGACTTGTCAGATTTGGGAGATATAAAATCAAATTTGGAAAAAAAGTTACAATTTCAATTCATACAGTTTTATACGGTATCTCACAACTCTCAGAATAGTGCGAAATCAAAGAAAGTCACTTTTTTTTAAAAAAAATCTGTGGCAGAAACAGGCTTCCATAGTAAACACATATGGTCTTTATAAATAAAATCATATTATTTCAGCCAGGCAGAGAAAATAAAGTGCCAGAATAGCTGAGAAGGGGATCACATCACAAAAAAAAAAGATTATTTGAAGCTGTAATTAAAACTCCAAAACTATGAGGGTTCTATAAAGATTCCTATGAAGGAATAAATGAATGAATAGTCTTGTTGTTTACAATTTCCCCCAAAAATGCTCCATCATTATCTTTATGTTTATTTTGTGTGTAGATAATACTACATTTTTCCTGTGTGAGTGCGCACTATGTGGTAAATGCAGTGTAACTCACGGATTTGTTCTATGAAACAGACATTTTGGGATAATTAGCTAAAAAAAGCAGTCGAAGTGCATATGGCTCCCCTGCTTTGGCTTAGTTCTGTTCACATATGGCACTCTCTGCTGAAGCTTTTAGCTGTTTGCCAGCGTTCACTGTGTAGAGGGGGGCTGCAAAGATGCACAAAAACACCCTGTACACACACACACTGGTCATGGAGCAGCCAAGCATGAGCCACACCTGACTCACACACACACACACACACAGGCCGTGGTGTTGACTCCTACACCTTTGGCTTTCATTCCTTTAAAATAAAGTCATAAATGTTGCGTTTTCTCCCTTAGCAGAGGAAGATGACTTTCTGTTTTGATGGATGTAAGACATAAAAAAAGAAACCTGCTTTATTTGGTATCGGCAAACTTAGTACGGCTCATAATTGCGCTGTGCAAATCGTGCAAATTTAGAATAGTGAGAAATCAAAACTGAGCTCACCAGCCCACTAACACATCGCCCTGGCAAATATGTTCCTGCTCCATAATTTGAGTAGGTGGCGTTACAGAGAATCTTCGGCAGCTCTTGCGGCTCACACATTGCCGTTTTAACAGCAAACACACATGCAGATTACACCGTCATTGTACCGATTACAACATTTGCTGTTCGCGTCAAGACAACAGTGATTAAAATATCTGTTTTCCGACCCCCTCGATTATCTTTATGAATACTGCGTGTTGTGTGCAAGCTCAGGAACACATGCTGAGACATAGTGTTGTCCACACAAACACGTCTGCGCCCACATAGTCACACAATATATTGTCTTTATCAATGCTGTGGCGCTCAGCGAGGCCTTGCTGTACTGCTTGTTTGAGAGCGATCATTTCTGCATCACAGCTTCAATTAACCTTGTCTTGACAAAAAAAAAAAAAAACTGAACGGCATCAAAATTAGCACAGCTTCACTAATTTACACAAAATTCTCAATTTGCACACAAAGGTTTGTGCCATACAGTATTAACCCTCACCCTCGGAGGCTGAAGGCCATTTAAATTATACAGTATATATATAGTAGTCAAGATTTAAAGTGGATCCAAAACCTTCATCAAAACTGTCCTAAAACATAAAACCAAAATGCATTCTTGTTTTAGG
>JAUYWG010000056.1:15321406-15338194 GCA_034779775.1 Enteromius afrohamiltoni
TCTCCGCGTCTGAGTATTCCGTCACGCTACACTGGGACTAACCTCGATCATTCATCTCCTGTCTGCCTCCGTGACACGAACAGCTAGTAATTTTAATAATTAACTTTTAAAGATTTTTCAAAACATTAAAGCTTAATAAATACTGGTCACAGACACTAAGATTTACTTTAAATTACACCAAGCTGATTGCTTACTAAAACCTCCCAAAGATCATGTTTAAAATTATTATCTTGATTTACCAAAGTTGTTGTATTAAAGTGTATTAGTTGTTGTCTTCCATTAACCCCATTGTATTGTTGATTCAGACTGATGGTGCGTTCCAAACGGGATATAGAGTCGTTCCAATTTGAAATGCTTAAATGTGGCCTTTCGTAATACAGGATTTCGAAGGGAACTACTGATGGACCCCTTGGGCCCCCATGATCCTTTGCCAAGGGACGTTGTTTGGCTTCAAAGGGAAATGTTTGACAAAGGCCACTGTCGATCATCTCATTAAGATAAAGTGTGCTCCAAAAAAAGAGTTTAATTCTTTGAATGCTTTATTCATAGTAATTTCTATTAATGAATAAACATTCATTTGATTTGGGCACAGGGAGGAGCCTTGCTCTTGGAACACACTGTGATTTGTGATGCAGGCAGTATTTATTGCATGAACCAATCACAGCTGAACATAAACCGTTATATCCAATCATATTGGGACGGAGGCACCCATCACACACTCAATGTGCTCAGGGGAGACAGACTCAAATGATAACTTCACCTGCTTTTGGATAATGTTTCTTTAGAAGTTTTATTTTTGTACACATTTTTTTCTTTTTTTTCCTTTTCAGAGGAAATGCCTCTATATATAATGACTAACTTAAATTTCAAACCAGGACTTTTTTTCTAAATGATTAATGTGATATCATTCACATTTCTGCTTCAGGGTTTAACCTGTTTCAACAGACAGAAGCCTCGCCGACCCGAGGGTCACATGAGGACCTCTCCGTGACCCCTGACCTCAGTTTGAACCACAACCCTAAATCTGCGGCTGTAGATAAGGTCACTGGTAATTCATGGCAACCTGCCTTTAATGTGACATAACAATCAGAAGGAGGTTTGTTATTAAAAGCTTGTCGAATCAGAATTTGCGATATAATTACAGTTACAATCAGTTGCTTTACAATATAATTAATTAGGCTACAAGCATTTTATTAGAATTGCTGATCTACCCTATCTATCTATAAAGAGACCTGCTGTACTCTATTCTGTATGAATGCATTTTAATATATTTGTAATGGATGTTATTAAGAAATCATAGAGAAAACGTATTATTTATTAATCATTTAACCATGCAGTTTCAAGGATTTGTAAGCGATTGACTGTATATTTTCCAGGAATCCAGTTCAAGCCCCCTGATGAGTTTCCTCATATGTTCTCCCTTTCTGATGAAGGCCAACAACTAAAAGACTCCTTAGTTGGCTAAGCTGTTTGTTTAAAAGCCCTAATGGAATATTCAGAGCTAATTCAAACGAGCTCTGATAACTTAAGACGGCTTGCGGTGTGATCTCTCTCCCTCCTCAAAATATTTGCCATGAAGGACTCGCGCTTTGAAATGTATAAAGTGCACCCATTCAGCAGAGCATATCTGTGAGTGCACATCAAAGTGCTGTGAAGTGCTCAGATCTGCTTTGCTCAGTGGAATATGTGTGGATGTGAGAATCTGCCTCTGTTATTGGGATTCAGGACATGAATCTCTAAACTAGCTTGATATGCACGCCTGTTATTTGTAAATACACTTCAAACATCTCAATGGTAGTTTGCAACATAGGGGAGTAAATCAGATTTTATTTAAAGTATTTCTACTGTTGGATGTCCTCAGAAGCATTCTCGCCGCGTTACACCATCTCACTCATCTCACAGTCCGTTCCCCGGTGCTTTCAAGAGGACGTCTTGTTTTAGAAAACAGGTCATCAATTCGGTAGCACGTGTTCTGTTTAGCAGGGTATTTGGATCTCGGATTGTTCTCGCCACCTCGAATGCCCTGCCGCTAGACGCAAACATTCGGACTTTCCCTTTCTCTCTCCATCTGTCAGTCTATCTCTCTTTCTCACTCTCGCTTGTGTGTGTGTGTTTGTACAAGCACATTTGTATGTGTGTGTCTCTGGGACCGTTCTGTAATTCTGCACTGGAACAAGGCTAGGATAATGTAGAGGGTAATGCCTCCCCAGAGACACACGGAGGCTGGGTAACACCGAGTCCAAACAGCCCAGGCTCGAGCCTCCCATGCGGGTTGCTGTACAAATGCAGCCTTTGATGTGTGATTTGGAGAGACCAGGGGCTCAGAACACCAGAGTCTTACACTCAATTCAGGTTAACCTGAAGGCAACCCCTGTGAGTCTGTGAATGTGTGAGTGTGTGTGTGTGTGTGTGTGTGTGTGTGTGGAGAAACAAACTCCTGCCAGCCATTAAAGCTATTAAAAGCTGAAACTTGTTCAATATTATGTAGTGTAGTTACCAAAAGAAAGTTAGTTATATGGATATACTATGTTCTACCAAAAAAAGTTAGCTTAAAGTAATAAAAAAAAATTGTGATAGTGATAACTAATAAAGCAAGAAACAGATATACTGAAAAATAAATATTTTAGATTTACTATGTAGTAAAACATTTATTATTAGTTAATATATTATATTACATAAAGTTTGTATTTAATATAAAACATGATCATATTTAATACACGTTTTCACAATAAAGCTTAAATCACATTTTAAATGTCAATATTTAATAATATAATAAGATATCATATTTAATAAACAGCATTTTAGAGCGACCATTTCATAAATATTTGTTAGTAATTTAATGCATCATATAATATTTTATAATCTTTCATATAATATATACAGTGGGGTAAAACATTATTTAGTCAGCCACCAATTGTACAAGTTCCCACTTAAAAAGATGAGAGAAGCCTGTCATTTTCATCCAGGCCCATCGCACCGGCCCACCCCCTTTTAATATCATAACAACTGGGCCATACATTGCACAACATTTAGTGACTCTAAATACAGGAGCATAGACAGAATAAGCCAATTAGTGATGTGTCGTTTGCGAACGAGCCTTTGTAACGAACGAGAAGAGCCAAAAGACCCGATCTTTGAAAAGAGCCCATGGCTCACTAAAGCCAATAGGAGGCAGCACTGCCTTCCAACTATTAAACAATACGAATACATTAACATGCAAGGCAAGTCCCTCCCCTACACATCTCTCTGTCTCTCCATGAAGGTAACAGTTACACTTTTATATAACAGGGCTGCAAATAAACCAAACCCACCCAAACTAACTTAACATTACTAATACAATAACTAATACAAAACCCCAACTGTCTTACTAAATTTCTTTAATTTAGTTTTTCTTAAAACTTGTTTTTTTTCTGGATGAAGACCCAGATTATGGTATGTTTCTATCCCCCCAGTTTTACAGACAAGGCTTAAGATGCAAATTTTATGTTTTAGCTCTCTCAGATGAAAATATCTTGTTCTGATTCCCAAGAGGCTTTGCTTCATTCCGCATTAGATATAGTTTATATAGATTATAATATATCTCAGGGGCCGGTCACGTTCGCCTCGCGGATGCCCCCTTTTTTTTAAGTCCGCTGTGTAAATCCTTCGGCCGGCCCATCGGGAAAATTCCCGACCGTCCCAATTGCCACTCCGCCCCTGTTTTCATCATAGCTATACCTCAACTATGAGAGACAATATAAGGGTAAAAAAATCCAGAAAATCACATTGTAGGATATTTAATGAATTAATTGGTAAATTCCTCAGTTAAATGAGTATTTGGTAACCTACAAACAAGCAAGATATCTGGCTCTCACAGACCTTTAACTTTAAGAGGTTCCTCTGTCCTCCACTCGTTACCTGTATTAATGGCATCTGTTTGAACTTGTTATCAGTATAAAAGGCACCTGTCCAGAACCTCAAACAGTCACACTCCAAACTCTACTATGGCCAAGACCAAAGAAGACAAAATTGTAGACTTGAACCAGGGAAGACTGAATCTGCAATAGGTAAGCAGCTTGGTGGGAAGAAATCAACTGTGAGAGCAATTATCAGAAGATGGAAGACATACAGGACCACTGATAATATCCCTTGATCTGGGGCTCCACACAAGATCTTACCCCGTGGGGTCAAATAGATCACAAGAACTGTGGGCAACAATCCCAGAACCATTTGGGGGGGACCTAGTGAATGACCTGCGGAGAGCTGGGACCAAAGTAATAAAGGCTACCATCGTTTTTGGAGGAGAAAGAATGCTGAACACCATACCTACTGTGAAGCATGGGGGGGAAACATCTTGCTTTGGGGCTGTTTTTCTCCAAAGGGACCAGGACGACTGATCCATGTAAATGAAAGAATGAATGGGGCCATGTATCGTGAGATTTTGAGTGAAAACCTCCTTCCATCAGCAAGGGCATTGTAGATGAAACATGGCTGGGTCTTTCAGCATGACAAGGTCCTGCAGTGGCCTGGCCAGTCTCCAGATCTCAGCCCCATAGAAAATCTTTGGAGGAAGTTGAAAGTGTTGCCCAGCAACAGCCCCGAAACATTACTGCTCTAGAGGAGATCTGCTGGAGGAATGAGCCAAAACACCAGCAACAGTGTGTGAAACCTTGTGAAGACTTACAGAAAACCTTTGACCTCTGTCCATGCCAACAAATGGTATATAACAAAGTATTGAGGTGAAATTTTGTTATTGATGAAATACATATCTTCCACCATAAGTTCTTTAAAAATCCTACATTGTGATTTTCTGGATTTGTTTTTTCTAATTTTGTCTCTCATAGTTGAGGTATAGCTATGATGAAGGCCTCTCTCGTCTTTTTAAGTGGGAGAACTTGCACAACTGGTGGCTGACTAAATTTTTAACCCACTGTATATATGTGCATGTGTTTAAAAATGTAAAAAAAAAAAAAAAAATTTAAAAAATATAATACTTAATATAAAATAATTGTATACATTGGTACAATACTTTAATATGTTAACTTAATATTATTTCTGTACACACAATGCACATTTTCCACACACACACACACACACACACACATATATATATATATTCTTTTATACACAAATGTTTTATTTATATAGAAAAACTAAACTGGACATACAACACAAATAAATAGACAGGGCAAATTTATGAAATTAAATAATTCTCCAAACAAACTGCACCCTAATCAAACAAAGCTAAAATATTATTATAAGTTATTGTCACACAAATGAAAAATATGTCAACGTTGGAATCACTTGACATGATTGGCCATTTCAGCTTGAGCCCTTTGTTTCTGACATGAGCGTGCTGCCCTGTGCCGTCATCGAGGCCCGTTAAAATAATTAGGGAATAAATAAATGACAATCAGGAGATGAAATGAAAACGTGATGATGTGTTAAAAGGTGTAAAAAGAGACGGATTGGGAAGGACTGATTGGAGAAGAAAGAGTGTGGGAGGAACAGAAAAAGAGAGAGATTCAATGTCCTCCAGGTGCCACTACTCGCATGATTTCATCTCAGGGCCATAATCAACCCCCTTAATGAAATACGTAATTAACATATTATAATTGTGGTAAGGATGGTTTTGACAGAAATCATTTTCCATATCTAATACTATGCTAATTTAATCTGTTCCTCACTCCCCGACATGACCCTCGCTGATTAAGTTTCATGGCAGATTTCTTCCTCTGCCTGCCATTGTGTGCGTGTGTGAGACTGAGAGTGTGTGTGTGTGTGTGTGTGTGTGTACCTGTGTGTGTGGTCAGATCCTGATGGATGGATGTTCTGGTGAAGTGTCTGTCTCAAACATGGCTGTCAGAGTGAGCTGGGACAGACTGCAGCAGATGGCAGAGAGAGGCAGGAGACTGGGAGAGTTACAGCAGGTCTGCCCTCCTCCACGTGGGAGGTGGAGAGCAGAGGAGAGGAAAGGATTGTAAAGTTTAGGGGAAGAGAGAGGAGGGGGGCCTCTTCTGTTTCTCTTCATAAAACCAAGGCTTGCAGTGGCCATTTAGACAGTTTCACCCTCAGTTTCACCCACGGCTGTATACCGGTGGACAACAGAGGTGGCACTACTGAGCTAGAATCTGTGGAGAAAGTGTCAGATGTTACCTGAAACCAAACAACACAAAGATTTTCAGGTCAACTTGGATGTGTCTTTAGAATAGTGCTCTTCAAATTCGTTATGTTCTTGAAAGCGAGTAAACTTTCCAGCAGTTGCAATTCTTCTTTAGCAATTTCTTATTTATTTAAATGTTAAAACGCAACTGTTAAAAATTTACTTTTGAGTTTTGTCTGTGCATAATTCATTTAAAACAATTCCCTTTTTTATATTATTGTTTATAAATATAGTTTTTTCAAATGTATTTTTAATTATAAATTAAATTATATAAATTATATAATTAATTAAAGAAAAAGAAAAATGCTAAATTATTATTTAATAAGGACATAAATAAATAAATAAAATTTTAAAAAATAATATTAATATAAAGTATTAATATTAATAATTTGTCACTTATAATTTTTTAGTAATAATCTTTTTACCATTATTTTTTAATACTATTCATAAAAAATATAGTAATAATTCAACAGTTGTTTTGTTTGCACTGGCAGTACCTGTTAATGTATGTATAACAACATAGTTTTCTGTTATAGATTTTCAAAATATATATTCAATATATTCTTTATAATTTGTATACTTTAAGTAAATAAAAACAATAAAACTAAAATATGAAATATTCCTATAATAGATTCATAACTTTAGTAGATTTAACTTTTTATTTATGCTTATAGAAATATATTCATATTTATACACACTACAGTACTATTAATAATTATTATTTAATAAAAATTAGTCTTAACAGTTGTTGTTGTTGTTTTTGTAGCAGCACACAGAACTATTCCAAAATTAATTTTGGAAATCTGTCTGAATAATTTATTTGAAGTAGTGCTATTTTATTATTATTATTATTTATTAAAAATGTTTTGCAGTGTGTTTATTATAATCTTTTTCTTTGTTGTTATTTAATCAAATACTAGCATGTTTTAATAAATAATATATTAATATTAGTCTTGGAACTATTAATAATAAAAATAACTGTTGTACCAGTGGTAGATATTAATTTTTATGACATGTTGTATAAATAAACGTTGTTTACACAGATGAAGCAATCCCTCTTTAACCTTCATAAACGTTTTATTCTCTCTCTCTCTCTGTCTGAAGTTTTCTCCTGCTCTACACAGCTGCGTGGCCGTCTACGCAGCAGGCTTCTCTCTCTCTCTCCCTCATGTGCGCTCAAAAGGTCAAGTAACGAGGGAGAAGAAGCGAAGGAGAAGTAACACGCAACAGCTGAGTGTGTGGGGAACGGGAGATGAGTGACAGCATGTTTGCCACTGCATAATGAGTGGTGCTCTTTCCGTACTCCGCCACTGCCTCCATGCCCCCAGGTGCGCTCGGGCCCAGTGACGCTTCACCTTAACTCCAATCAGACAGCACATCCCAACTTCTTTAGTGAGGTGTGGCCATCCAGAGATGCCACTTAGTGTTGGCATCCCCCTGGGGATGCCTGGGTGTCTTTTCCGGTCATTTGTAGTGAGTAAATAAGACACCGAGCTGACAATGTGTGAGTTTATGTGCCCTGTTCTGACATGAGGGTAAATCGCCAATGTCTACTGCTGCTCGCTTAAAACGCTGGATACATTATTTTTGTCTTGATTAAATTATGTTCGTCTTTGCTAATCGGGTCTATGAAACATCAATGTCCACTAAAAACACGCCTTGTCCCTTTAATAACCCTTTGGCTATTTTGTTTATGTTTAAGATTATTATCTTGTGCATTTGTGGGATGCCTTTTTTTTTCTTTTCTTTTCTTTTCTTCTTCTTTTTTTTTTTTTTTTTTTTTGATAATTTGCAATTTTTTGTAACTAAGTGAAATATATTTTGCACACTTTAAAGGCTTACTCAACAAGGCCTCCAAATTGCCAACATAATCAAAACTTTGCTGAAAAACCTGTTGTACAGTATATAATCCAATTCATGCCTTTTGTCATCTGATTAATAATTTTAACTTTTTTAGTAATTTTTTAAACATATAGTATAAATGTCCCACTTCAGTTCATATTCATTTTTATGTATTTTTTAAATATTTTTATGCATGCTGCACAATCTTTCTTAATTTTTTTCAAAGAAGTAACTTAAATAATACCTAACCTAACCCTAACTTAAAGATATAATAAATTAAATGATAATATATAAATAATCAAATTACCAGTATATGATTGTTACACACACACACACACACAATTGTTTGAAACAATGTATCAAACAGGCTGTGATACATCAGGCATTTAAGGTTCTCTTATTTGTACATCACCTGATTATCATTGTATTCATAAAAATGACACAGCTTTGATCATAAAACTATACATTCAGTCTTCCTAAGATATAAGTGAGTGATATTTATATGCCTTTTATTGCAGTCTGTTATGTACTGATTTATATTACAAGCTATCAGAATTTTTTTTTGCAATATAAATACCAGCAACTGCATCAAACTACAAATATTTGTTCATTTTAGGCCCTTCAATAAAATGGAGGTATTACTCCATATTTTAACTATATCGTACTATATGAGGCATAAAATCATGATTTATAAATGATAATACTAAAGCACATACGCAAAATAGAACTACTCTAGTAAATTTGGCTTCAATTTTCCCTTGATTAACTTGACAGTCACAGTTACACTCTCTCTCTTATTTTTCATGCGGATGGAGTTTCTGCATTAGTGCGGCCCATCTGCACCCACTCTCTTTGATTGACAGGTGTACATGGATGCCACATCAGCTGCCAATACCTGGAGACAGTGATGTCACAATGGCTGGTCTCCCGGGAGACCCTGCTCTTTCGTTCTGTTTTCACACATGAAAGAAGCCATTTCAGGTGACAGGAAATAGGGTGGGATAAAAGGAAAACATTTGGACTCCATGGCGCTCTGGGAAGCCCGAGGGTGCAGCTTTGATATCAAATGGATCCGCAGACATGATTAAACGCAGCAATCTGAAACCAGCACAATACTGGAGAACCAAATATGTGGCACTGGACAGCTAGTCATTCTCTCATACCTCATTTGATTGAACACTCCTATCCTTTTTACCTCCTGTTCGGTGATAAAAGAGCTAGAGGGATAGACCCAAAAATGTAAAATCTCATCCTTTGTGTGATTCCAAAACCTGTATGACTTTTTGTGTTCGGTGGAGATATTTTAAATGATGTGACTGATGCTCTTTTACCATGCAATTAAATGGGGAACTTTACAATGAAGAAAAATATATATGTTGCTGATTTTAATTTAACCAATGATTTAAATGATTTTTAACTTTTGGGTGAATGATTTCATCTAAATGGGTTAAATAGATTTTAAAAAAAACTTTTGTGTGAACTGTTCTTAAAATTACTATTAAAAAACGATATATATATATATATATATATATATATATGCGTATGTGTGTGTGTAGAGATGTAAATTTCTAACATACTGTACATCAAAAAAGAAAATAAAAATCATATAAGCATTTAAATTCTTTGTGTGTTTTTTCAACCCAAAAAACTTCCTTGAAGTGTGTGTGTGTGTGTGGGGGGGGGGGGGGTGCATAATTGAGGCTGTGAATATTCGTACTTGACGTATTCATTCATGTTAATTAACTTACAGCAAGGCACAAGGGAGCTGAGTTATGAGGTAACAAAGAGATGTATTTAACAGTGAGATCTACCCCAGGAACAAACACAGTCTCCGGCGTATATGTGTGTATGAGAGCATGTGTTGCTATGTTGCCTCCAGCACTGTGAGCTGAATTTTATCAGAGTGTCACCTGTGTGATTAGTAGAGAGCGAGAGAGACGGAAATAAAGAGAGAGACGGGAATATATATTTAGAGAGGGAGAGAGTAAATCAAAGACTCTGTCAAGCATAATCATAATCCATGCCCTACCATACCAACTGAAGATGCGATGATATCTCTGCATGGGCCTGTAAGGTCATTGTCATGTGTCAATCTCTAATTTCCTTTACAGCGGATCTCCTCCTCTTCCTCTGCGCCTCTGGATGTCTTCATAATCTAAAGCAGACATGATATTAACCCTGCGCTCAGCGATTCGTATCTCCAGCGGTTTGTCGCCCTGAGGCTGAGTGGAATGACTGAAGTTATCAAACAACGCTGCCACCTCCTGAGGACCCCACCCGTCAAAACTCTCTGATCGCTTAGCAACCCTACCTACCTTTATCCGGCCGTCTGCACACGTAAACATCTGTCACAGCCAAGTTTCACTCAAAATTCAAGCATTAACATCTTTATAGCATTGTTTTAACAAAGGACATCTTTGTTGGGATTTTTTTGGTAACACTTTTACAGTAACTGGAATGTTAGCCACGTATTAGTGCTAATTAAACATCTCTAACCCTACCCAACTACTACCTTAATAACTATCAATAAGCAGAAAATGAAGCATTTATTGAGGGAAAAGTCATAGTCAACAGTTAACAAGTGTTACCATTTTTTTAAATTGTCAAGACAATGCCCCCAACAACCCCCTCTTTTTATAATAATTGTAATAAAGTTAATAAATAAATACATTACATGAGTAAAAGTGTAGCAAATATGAAAATGATTAATCACAGTGTTTTATTCGACTGACACCATAGTTTTATATATTTATAAAGAAGGGAGACTAGTTTGTAACAGTGCATTTAATGGTGAACTGAAATAAAAAATAAAATAAATCTATAAAATATAAATTAAATTAAATAGTGATAATAATGTAATACTTTTATATTTTGACAAAAAAAAAAAAAAAAAAATATATATATATATATATATATGTAATGTTGGGTAGAATACAACAAGAGAAAGGGAAATGTAATATATCTTATATTCTTATATTAGTAATATATAAAATCTCTAAAATATATAATCATCTATATAATCATCTCTAAAATAAAGTAGTATATGTGTACAGGGACAATACAGACATTCTAATTCTAATATATTTATTATTTCCAGTATGAATGTTATGTTCTTATGCATGAAAATATATAGCTGTCTTTATAGTTTACGAGCACAGTTCCTTGCAAGGAGCTCACCATGTTTAGGGGTGAAAAACTTTTAAAAGACCGCTTGGAATATAGCTAGCAAGCCACAAAATAATCCATTTTGTATTCTCAAAAACAGATTTCAAATGCCATGAGCGTGGTTAAATGATGACAGCATTTTCATTCCAGGGCGAACTATCGCTTTAACATGTTTTTGAAATGTTCATAGATTGCACAAACAGCATGACCAAGATTTTAAAAGGGGATTAGGCCCCAAAAGTGTCACATTTCCCCCCGAACACGACATCTCAATAATCCAGGCCTCTCCAGCCAGAGGAGCCACATGTACAGCTGTGTAGAGCAACACAGAGCTGTATGGAGTGATTTAGAGCAGTATGGAGAGCGGCAGAGAGAAATATAGGTTTAGAGGAGCGGTACAAAGTGATATACAGGCCGTTTTTGATTGGTGTCCAGTGGCACAGAAAGATGTAAAGTGGCGAAGAGCATGGTGGAGTTGTTTAGAGCAGCGTAGGGCGGTGTAGATCAGTGTAGTTTAGCACAGCTCCCTCTCCCACTATCTGGAGCAGAGCGACAGACTGCCAGGCCCATGGGGCAGATTCACTGGCATTCATCCACACTGTGAGCCTGCTGGAGGAAAAAGAAAATGGAGCTCTTTGGTAAAACATTCTTCTTTTTTTTTCACTGTTATCTCTTTTTTTGCAAATGCTTGTACCATTATTTTCCTGTTCTTCTCATTGCATAGTAATAGGGCCGATAGATCTCCCTCATTGGACAAATTTCCAAAATCAATTTTCTCTAATTATCATCCGTTCCTTTTTGTTTTCTTCTTTTATCTGGCCCAACATCCTCTCTCTGCTCTTCATTTATTCTTGTTATCTGATCCTCCCCATCTCCATTGTGTCTCTTTCTCGTTTTACTCTCTGTTAAACTGTTAGCCTTTACCACAGCCTTCAAAAAACCCCATCTCTGTTCAGTGGCGTGTTAACGCTCCTCAGCACATCTCTGCGATGACTATGACCACTGACTGGGGTGGAAGTAATGTTTTTTTTGCAGCTGAAATCAGAAGCAGATGGATTCAGGATGGCTCAAATTAGCCTCTCTCTCGTGTTCTGCTGTTGCTAAGTAACAGTTGACAGACAGGGGGTGACAGGCCAGTGATGGCAGCGTTTGATGGCAATATGTCTTTGGCTCAATGGCTCCAAGCTAACATTGAAACAGTGCCTCATTTAAATCCGAGAGAGAGTGAGAGAGAGAGGAAGATTTTTGTAAGAGTCTGCGAGCAAGCAGATGAGCCAAACCTACCACACACATAGCCAAAATTTGTCACTCATGTCATATGTGAGAATACAATCATGTTGCCATAAGGACATCTGTTGTGTGCCAATGAAATATGTTGTTTTAAGGGCATTAACCAATCAGAATGTTCCCTTTCCCCTGCATTAGATCACATATTTGACAGTACTTTAAAGCTGTCAGGCTCACAAAGACCGTTCAGAAAAACAAAAGGGGTATGATTACAGAATAATCCCTATCACTTGCATATCAGCTATTAGGATACGTTTTCATTTGTTCATTTGTCAAAAAACGTGCACCCTTTGAGTTTTTGTGGTCTTTAGGTTTGTTTAGCAAAAACAAAATGGTTTCGTATTGTAAGTCTGCAAGTACAGACTTTATATTTTACGGTGTAATTTTGTTTGCCACTTTACAGCTCAGTGCATTTAAGAAGCATGTTGCACTTTTCTCCAAAATGACAGATGACAGTGCAGAAAAAAACATCGGCTGAAACAGCAAGAAACCACAGTAAACTTGATGACTTTTAGAATCATTTTTATAAACACTGAAATTGTCACAGTGTGGCAAATTTCACAGTTTAGAGCAAAACTCTGTTTTAAAAGTTGACCCTCTTCAAGCAACCTTACTCCGTGACGTTTGTCCAATGAAATTGAAGCTGTTCGTTTTAAAATTGAGAGATCGTGTGTGATGACGTAGTGGTTTTGCGCGCGCAGTCTCGCGTGCGGCGTGCGAGCGCATCGAGGTCCAGCACTGCACGAACTTGTCTCTCGGTCCAATGCTGCAGGAGCAAGTGAGAAGCAAGTGTCAATCTGCGATAGAAGTTTATTTCAGAACGTTATCCACATTACTCTACACGTAAAAGGGGGCCCCGCCATTTGTACATTTGATGGGTTGATACTGCATTTGCTGTGTCTAACCATATCATTTTGGTATATTATTAATTATGAACACACTGGTTTGTAATACAGTTTTAGAATTTACTGCACATTCATATTTTCCACATTATTTCCCTATTGACTTTTAATTCTCACTTGATAAAATGATCAACACATGATAAAATAATATAGGCTATCCGTTGCATTTTTACAGTTTTGTAAAATAAGTGTTTTATTATTCACGTTATGAAACATTTTATTTATAAATTATTTTTTATTGTTCAATGACATCAACAGCTAAGCCAAAACAGCTTAGAGGGGCATGGTTAAATGGGAATTGCAGAAAAATTCAGATACTGTCACATTTCAATTTTTCAGCTGTTAGATACAGTGATAGCCCACATACAGACTGGCAAGAAACCTCATATTTATAAAGACAAAGCAGAATTATAGACTGCTGTATATTTATAGCAATTAATATAGGTTAGCATAAAAGTCCTACTGTTTATTGCTAATTCCCGTTAATCATAAATTAAATGTAAAGAACTAGACTTGTTGAAAATGCATGAGTGTATGAAGATATGTTCATCTTGGGTTTAAAAATGCTATGAAAATGTTGTTGTTGTTTTTTGCACTATACAATATTTACAGTAAGATTCGTGCGCAGAATACTGAAGGTATACACGTTTAGAACAACATGAGTGTAAATCATACAAAAGTCAGATTTTTGGGTGAACTACTCCTTTAACCCTCAGGTTCCAGGTTTTCCTCGTAGAGTTTGAAAACTTTTTTTCCTCGTGGAGACTTTTAAATAATAAATGGAAGAGTTTTGTAATGCATACCGTAATCCCTCATAAATTCTGTTTTATTTTATTTTGATGTACAGTGCAATGTTTATTATATTCTATACAAGTATGGGTCATTCTGGCAATATAAAAAAGAGGTCTGACAGAGACGAGATAGAGGGAATAAGAAAGAAGCTCGGGCACAGTATTAGCTAGAGAAGGTTTATTATTCTCTGCAGCACTCAATCAAACATTGGCCCTATGAACAGAGAGTAATGCTAGAGAATCAACCTCAGGGCTTCTGTCTGTCTCACTCTCTGTCTCTCTCTCTCTTTTATTCCTTACACTGTGTGAGTGGTATCCATCTGTCAACTGTCAGTGCCAGTGAGAGATATCCAGAGCTGTCACATCTTGTCAGTTCTCTGAGCTGACGCCTTTTGCAGCTGCCTGGCCAACACACACACACACACACACACACACGCACCGTCCCCAATGATGGCCAGCAAGCAGGCGCACTAAATGGGGAAATAATGTGGCTGAAAGAAAGCAAGCAGATAAAAGCTGCAAAAAAAAAATAAAAAAAATGGTGAGCCGGAAGAGGGATGGAGGGATGGCAGGAGCAGACAGATTGTACAGAGGGACGATGAGTCAGATCCAGGCTGTAGAACTCTGTGGATGAGAGACTGAGTTGGAGAACCATCAAAGTGCCGTGGACAGGGGGTTAGACGAGGGGCAGCGGGCATACGGGCAGCGTGAGGAGGATTAACACAGAGAAAAGCTCAGAGATGGCTGTTTCAATGGCCACGAGATGAAAGGGACGAGTAGATATATGATGAATATATAGCCTGTCGCTCTTCAGCACACATTGGTCGTCCGTTTCTCCTTCAGTCTGCAGATTAATGTTCTCGGTAGAGTTTCTGAGACCCGCGTGACTTTGGCGTTAGTTTGAATGGCTGTTAAACGGCTTGATGTAGCTATTTGGCTCTAGTCCCAGCTCTTAAAAATGATTTCCGTCTCCTTGCCTACTTTCAATCATTAGTGAAGATTTTCATAAGGTCTGGATAAATAAAAGCAAGACGGCTTCGTTTTCCAGCGTCTATAGACCAGGGAGGAAAGGATCTTTTTGAAGTTTGGAAAAGTGCCAGTCGAGTGTTGAAAGATCAGAGCAGGACATTCCCGTCTGACTTCCTGTCTTGATTTCACTCAACAGGAAGCAAGAAGTCAGGTGTGGCCGGGGGAAACAAAGCTACAGCTTATGTTTAAGACATCCATCTCTGGGGCCCAGATTTGAAGGATTAGCTGACGCAAAAATGAATATCCTGACACCCTTATGTTGGACTGAACCTGCATGTTAATTGCCTTCTAGATTCTTCAAGTGGAACAACATGATGATAGTATGTGGATTTTGAGACACACGGTCAGGTGTTTAAATATAATGCGTCTTCCCTATCTGACGCAACATAATGATGAGGAGTACCGTGTTAGTGCAGAAAAGGGGTGCGTGTGAGAAAGAGAGATAATTAAAGATTGAGAAATGACATTGATGTATATGTGAGTTTTGTGGCACTTGACAGTTTCCACATTTGCATCTGCAACCTCAGCAAAAGTGATCTTCCCCAGCAGAGTAAGGTATGTGTGTGTATGCGTCTGTGTGAAATTTTATGATCCATGCAGTGTTTGGTCACGACAGTGAGTATATGATGACAGGATTTTCAGTTCAGGGTGAACTCAAGTTTTAAGGTTTCTAAAGCTTAAACATGATGTTTTGAGAAAAAGATCAAAAGTAATTTAATATTAGCAATTGTGAGTATTAGAAAGCAGTAAAGATGCTGTTTGTGTGGTTTGTAGGTGGGAGAATATGTGATTGTGCACTACTATTTTTTTCTGTGTTTGGCAAAATCACAAATGTTTTGTATATAAATACAGTATAAGAACGCCGTCTACGATGTTCAGCTTTTGTTCTCCGCAGGAAGAAAACTCATACAGGTTAAAATAGGGTAAGTAAATTTTTAATTGAACTATATTTAGGGTTTCATAAGGTTAAACATTGAGTTTTATGAAAATGTAAGCTAAAAAGTCTACACAAAGTTAGTTAAGCTGAAGATGGATCTTTTTTTACAGGTTCACTACATTTATAGTGCTTTCTTTGGCGCCTGACATTTTAAATCATCGTTCACTTTCAACAGCAGCTCAGACGTTGTGCAAAACGTCTCCTTGTGTTCCCCAAAAGAAAAAAGGTGAGTAAATAATGGCAGTATTTTCATCTTTGAGTGAACCGTACCTTCAAGGTTTCTGAAGACTTAACACGTTTTTGAGAGTTAGAACATCTGCAAGAAAGTAGTGTAGATGTTGTTTGTGTAGTTTGTATGCGGAATAATGTGTGATTGTGCACTTTTTCTTACAGGTTCACACACACGCACCAGGAGGGATCTGAAGCCCACACGACTCAGACACCTCAACCGAATGTAAAACAAACACTCTCGATTTCATTCTTCAAAAAGACGTTCACCACCTTCAAAGCCTTACGACGAAAGCGGAGCGGAACGCTCCAAAACACAGGCAACAAACAACTCGTTTATACATTCTCCTAATTCCTCTCCGACGGGCCTCGATGTCTTTCTTCAGCAACAGACTGTTGGGGATCACGGCTTCAACGTTGTGGTTTTAAGACTCAGCCGTGGGGGGGGGGGGGGGGGGGGGGGGG
>JAUYWG010000056.1:15338204-15368962 GCA_034779775.1 Enteromius afrohamiltoni
CCGGGCCCCCCCCCCCCCCCCCCCCCTCCTCTTCCTCCGTATCTCTGTGATAAACGCCGGAGCAAATTCAAAGCCAAACAAACACGGATTCAAAGAAAGATTTTCGTGGCAACTTAAGGAAAGCGCGTGTTCGTGACAACGTGTCGCCGGGGAGTTTGTTCAGTCGGTGCTCGCTCAGATAGACCCTGGCTGCTCATCCTGAGCAGGGAAGTGCATTTGCTTGATTATCATTAAAAAAAAATAGAGATGATGTCTTCAGAAGTCAGCGGGGATATTTATCAGACTCGCAGTTGGAGACGTGATGGCGTGTCTCTTCTAATAGAACAGCCTCAAGGCTCTGGGCCTGTGTGTGCAGGTTATGATCCCATGAGAAGTGAATAAGTAAAGCGCTGACTGATCACATGTATTTACTTCATGCTTGCCTTTTGTCCTGTAATGAATATCAATGAATGAAACGGCGCATGTGGATGGGTAATGTATGCTACTAGATGGCATACTTATTCAAATGACTGTTACCGCAACGTAAAGTGGTGCAGACTATATGACACAACAGATAAGGCTTTTAACGTTTGCTGTTATAAGCCATAGTTCATATCAAAATAATACAGTGGATTCTTAATAAATTATTACAGGATCTCTTCCAGCAAGCTAAAAAAAAGCTTTTCAACTGTTTGCTATCCGTTTTACTTCAGCAATTTAAGAGAGAAAATCATATTCCCTGGGAACAAATTGGAAGCAGGATATTTTTGCGCTCTGGGATTTGTGACGTGAGCTACTGAAAGTCATTTAAACAAGTGACTACATTTGGAAAATTGATAACTGCACAATAAAACCAGAAAGCGCAGATGGTCATTTCTCTTTACCACGGTGAAGGGACTGTTTGGGGCTAAGTTTGAGATTGCGTGTTTGTGAATGAGAGATGAATTTATAATGATGTAATCAAAGTTATGAAGATTTACAACGATTCCTTTTTTATCACGAGCGGCATTCTCTTGCAGACTAGACTGTGAAAGCACCATAAATCACTCTATTTTTATAGGTGTGTATATTTATTTATTTTTTTCCACGGCATACTTTTACTGCTGCTTGCTTAAACTTCATACAAAACAAAAGGAAAAACAACATGACCTGTTATCAGTTTTTATTCAAACTCCCATACCTGTCTGAAAGCAAATGTTCAGACAAGAAAGAAAAGCTCACAAAGAAGGAGAGGAGGGAGCGCCGCAGGAAAGTTCCACATGCAATCTTTTTTGTTTGTTTGCGAGTGTAAACGCAGTTGTGATGAAATATTGATGCTCCCTTCCAAACTGTCTTGTAAGTCGTCTCCGCTCTTTCAGGCTTTCCATCTGTAGCACCTGAGGAAGAGGACGGGAACGCTGAGCTGTCAGGAGAGATGAGCTCACGCTCTCTGCGGCAGGCTGTCAAATGCGACACATCCTCTTCAAGAGCAGACACAAGAGCAAACTTCCGCTACTCCTCGATCTTTGTCTCTTTCTCTATCTGTGTCGTTATCTTTCTTTATCTGTGCACGCTTTCCATTCGAACTGTAGGACGCTTTGTCAGACCTGCGCTTCTTGACCTAAGGAATCAGAAGTGATTTACAAAAACACTTCAGCTTGTTCATTAAGGCACAGTTTTATGGGATCAGGGAATTTATTAATTTTTTTAGTTTTGAGGAAGCATTAGTGCCAGTTCTGATGCATGAGCTGACATAAGAGCAGAAAACACCAGCTTATATATAGAAATATATATAAAACCAAAGCAACGTTTTTCAGTGTTCAGTGTTAATTTAATGATGTTCAAAAACAAAACAAAATATCATTCAAATACTATATAGACATTAAAAATGACAAATACTATATATTGCATCTCTGTAAAACCCTGTTTTATGCTTTGAGCAACATGGGGTCTGGTGTGGCACTACTTTTCCATGTAAGGTAAATGATCTGTGGAAAGTGTAACTCATTTGGATTTGGATTTATGTAAAATAGTGACTTCTGCCGCTGTATTTTCTGCTTATTTATTTATATTTATTGCTTATTTTTCAACTTCAAGTAATTTTTTGGAAGTAAATTCATTAAAAAGAGAAAAATGTGAACGAAGCCTCTGAGAAGTGTGGGATGAGGAATGAGATTGTCATTGTCATTCAGGAATTAATTGTAAGTTAAGAAAACTGTATCTATTAAAACTGAATGTAAAACTGCAAAAACATCTCTTTCTGATCTTCCATTTGTTGCAGTCTTCAAGATGTTCAGGACAGCGAACAACGTAATGGAAAGTAAATGACAAAACATTTATTTATAGAAATGCTTCAAATATTAATTAGAAACCAAAAAATAGACATACTTGCTCGTGTACTTCAGCTCTCCTGACGTCTCTCTATTTTCTTTGTTTGTGCTCTCTGTTATATTACTGCCGACTATCATTTGCAAAGTGTTGTCTGGCATTTGTGCTTTTCTCTATTGGCTTTGCATGCTTGGCTAGCTGCGCTTGAACCTCTCAGCAGAAGAGACCTAGGCCTTTTTTAATAAGGTCCCTCATGAGAAATCTTCTTCATCTGAGCAGGAGCATGTCTAGAGGGCAGTTAAAGAAGAGAAATAGAAGAGGTAACAGAAATAAAAAGATGAGGAGATATAGACAGAAAGCAGGAGAGACTGATGAGGGAAGAGATGCGTGATTGAGTTTGTGCAGTCTGCCTCTATGAGAGGTGAGAGCTGCTCTATCAGGGGACAGGAAAAGGCATTCAGAGTGTGACATGTTTGTCACGGTGGGCGACATTGGCATCTGTCACGCAACCTTTGGCAACACTTGCAATAACCCTCTCCGTTCCAGAGAGCACGAGACAAAAAGAGACTTTGAAAATGAGAGAGATTGGCTGCGGTGGAAGTGCGTGAGCTCCAGGGCTGACGGGGACACAGGTCTGAATCCACCCTGTCCTGTCTGAATGAATCCGTCCGTAAAGCCTCAAAATGTGAAAATAAATTAGTACATACATAATAAATGCCAGGGTAAAAAAGAGATCCCTTGCTTTTGTGTTTCCCAGCTCTGTGGTATTCGCGTGTGGCACTTCGTGTTCCCGAATAGGACAAAAGAATCGAAATGATCCGTTTCCTTCCTAATTCATGGACATGGAGAGGGGGAGGAAGGCTCCTGTCAGGAGGGAGACATGGAGCGCTGGTCAGTATATCAGGGAGTTTTAATTAACAGCTCAGTGATGAGGATTGAAACAGCCCTCATGCCGTTTACCACTCTACGGGACCGGATCAAACCAAACTCACCGCAGCAGGGTTGATTTGGTAAGTCTGAGACTGTTCAGAATGTACCATCATGAAACGAAAAAATAAGTATGTTTATTATTAGTAGTATTATTAATCAGTAAAAAAACTAGTCTAACCATAAACAAGTAATGACATTTTTATAGTCAAATTATTAATATGACTGAAGCTGTAGTTTTAATTAATTTGTTATTATATGTATAATTGTAGTACATTACAATTAGTGTAACCAGAAATAATAATAATATTAATGTGCATTAATAATAATAATATTTTTGTTGTCGTTTTATTTGGTGTTCTTCTTATTATCATTTTTATTACAATAAGTAACAGCAACAATAGGTTATATTAGCATTATTTGTATAGAACCTAATTAAAAATTAATTTAAAGGTCTTGAACCTGATTGAAAAAAAAGATGAAAAATATATTTTTTTCAATCTTTCTTGTAGTGTTTGATTGATTCTCATTACAGTAGACTGTTCTGTGTCTGTTCATCCTAAATTGTTTAAAAAGTAAATAACGCCACCTTCCTTTGACATCTTGTACTCTCTCTCTCTCTCTCTTTCTCTTTCTGTCTCTCTCTGATGAACAGCTCCACTCAGACATCTATAAAAGACTGGCACTGAAATCAGCAGCATTTGCATATGGTAATTATTCTGCGAATCAGGCTACCTTTATTACTACCACAGAAATCTACTGTCAGCAGACAAGCATACATCACTGCATCGAGGAAACACAATACGTGTATATCTACATTAGTGCATGGACTCTCACGCTTACAGTACATTGTAATATATTATTGAAATGCACCTGTTTGTTTATTTATTGGGACTTTTGTAGTGCCACTCGAATGATTGGGTTCTTCAATGCAAATATTTATCATTAAGAGGAGCTGCATTTGTGTGTATGTATTAAGCAAGAATTTGTTCAAGAGGCTGTGTTGTGTTGTGAACATATTCACATTGTAGCTTTTATTAAACTTTTACTAGAATATAAACACTCGGACAAATGGAAATTTGCTGAAACGTGCTCACCCTCAGGCTGATCAAGATGTATATGAGTTCTTTCTTCGTCAGAACAGATTTTGAGAGGGTTCAGCAGTGGATCCTGGTCATTGTGCATATATCACACACGTACACAAACATACAAAAGGATGTAGTTTGCAGTCATTGTCACTAATGGTGTTTGCTGTGTGTGCCCCGGAGACGGTCTGATCATTTACTGACAACATCATTATCCAGAGCTTATTGATCCTGTCACACCGCTGGGAACAATAGCACGCGCACACACACACACACACACAGTTGCTGCTTCGCTTTAATTAATAATTAAAGCGACACTGTTCATTTCAGAAATTGTCAGTAAACATCTTGCTCATGTTTTCATGTCGTCAGTGTTAAACACAATCATTACAGACATTCAAACCGCGACACAGTATTGTATATTCTGCCCTGACTAATATTGCAAAATCTGTCAATATCAGCAAAAGTCAGGTTGTCCGCACTGTTCTGTGACCGTCGTATCACTGGCCTGCGGTGACCATCTATTCAAGTTTCATGCAATGAAAGCGTTTGTCAGGAAGCATCATTTAGACCAAGCCGTTTCATAGATTTTTTGTTTTGTCGTGTTGTCGGTGTCGTTTGAGGCTTCAATAATAATTTAATATAATGAAAGTTCAATTTGTGTGAGGTATAATGTACAGTCCTTCGTTTGTTATTATTACAATATAAACCCAGACATGGTGATCAGAGCCATGCGATCAATATGAAATCAATATGAGAACACACTTGAGAAGTTGTGTGTCTGTGTGTAGTTTACAAAGGTGCATTGCTTGTAATATTACATTTATATGATGACTTATACACACACACAAACACATGCATGCATGCATATATTTAGGAAAAATGTGTGATGTTTATATATTAAATACATTTATATATAATATAATATAATATATATATATATATATATATATATATATACACACACACACACACATTTAAATAAATATATACCTTTTACCTACTTTTATTTTGAATCCAATTTATCATTTGACAGCACTATGTATGTATAAATATTAGACAGTAGCTCAGTGATTATTTTAAGATTTTATGCACTTATTCTTTTAGTTGCATATTATATGCTGAATTATATGAGCAGCAGCGTATCAGCTGTTTGGTTTTAAAAGGAGGCACACATGCACTCGTCACCAGGGTAACGCCTCACTGGACTTATTATGGGATTGCGTTGCTTTACAGTCTGCCCTGAACCCTATATTGCCTCAGCGTTGTCGCTTGAAACCTGTGCTCATGGGACTCCAGTCCAGCAGTCTTACTATTAATACACACCCGAGAGTTTTACTAACATTCATTTACTTTCTCTCTCTGTCTTATTCCATCTATTCCACCTAGACTAGGATTGAGATGCTTTTTCTCTTTGCTACTGCGAATATATGCTCCTGTATTTGTGTTCTGCTCTATCTGCTATCACTGGAACACATTTTTAGTCATTTTATTGGAATGATCATATACAGTAAATCTACTTAATAAAAAAAACCTAAACGGTACAGCTATTTTATATCTAACAAGTGAATACATATTGTGAAGCTGTAAATTATTAGGCACCCAATTAAATGTGATGTGTTTCTTGTACCGTGTTCCTATGGGATCACATATGTACATTTGGGATGCATTTACATTATTGTTAGATATAAGAGAAATCTCTTATGCTCGTCAACGCTGCATTTATTTGATCAAAAATACGCTATGCTGTGATTTCTTCGATGAAAAAGCAGCATTTATGCGAAATCGAAAGACCAGTTTATATTAAATTTACAATGCATAATTTTTGAGCGTATCAGTTTATCGGTATTTAAAGTAACAAAGCCGTTTGTGTGGGTTGGTGAGTTAACATTATATAAATTCTATAACAAAAAAGCATGGTTAAAACATTGTCAGTACATTTTTACAGTGTGCAGTCTCTCATCATCTCTCTTCGTTTTCTGTCCCATGTTTTTTTTTTTTTTTTTCTGGATCTGTCCTCTTGTTCATTTGCACACTTTCTCGTTCATGCTCCCTCTATCCTCTTTTCTTGCACTCCGTTTGTTCTTGGATCTCTCTCTCGTTCTCTTTCTCTCTCCTCTAAATGGGAGAGAGGAGAGCTCTTGGCCTATATAGAAATCCCAGTGGGAGTGTATGAATCGCAGATCCTCTCTGAGTAGCTGTTTTGTCATGTTTTATATCATTCAACTAATAAAAGGCAACTCCTTTTACTAACGACTCGCAGTCCCATAAGAGCATTGTTCTAAATGTACTGCAAACACAGTTGTTTGCTTCAGAACGTGTTCTCTTTCCCCCGATTTCCCCTTCTTTACGCAATTTGCAGTCACGCTCTTTTTCTTTGTCTGGCTCTCTGATTTTCTCTCCCTTTAAAGAGCGGTACTGAGATAAAGTGTAATTGAAGAGTACTGAGCTACCATCCTTCCAGATGAGGAGATTTGGCTCTGGAGAAGGAGATCTTTAGAAACATGCTTGCTTTTGCAGTGGAATTATCTTGTCCTTTTGTATGTCCAACTGCTGTGTGAGTTCTGCGCCGTTTCCTGATTGGCCGGCCTTTCGGTCCTCCAGGGCAAGATCTGCTTTCTGGAATGACTATGATGTCGTTTGCCCTACAGACTACATTCATATGACGCGTCTGATTATTTGCAAAGCAATAAACCGAAGTGAAACCTTTCTGAAAGACGTTAAACAATATTCCGTCATTCCCGGAGGAAAACTGGCTCGCTCTTTCATGGAGGGATGTAGTTTTCAGTTATGTTTCCTCACACTTTGTTTCAGATGTTTCTCCTATTGTACGTGCATTTTTATACGTGTAGGCTACCATTTAAATAGTTGAGGTCAGTATGATTTTTGTTTAAATCAGCGAAGATTAATTAGGTTGATCAAAATGTCTTTGGTGAGCATAAGAAACTTCTTTCAAATTATAAAAAAAGAACATGCTCTGACCTTTCAATAGCAACAAGCGTGCTAATTTTACTTAGACACTTACAATAGTGCAAATTAAAATTATTTTATTTCCTGTTAGGAGTCCATAGGCATGAATTGCTGTTTATGAGAGACTACTGAGATAATAAAGTGATTGTGAGAAAAGAGATTCAGCATTGAATTACTTGAACAGCTCTGTCCTTCTTAAAACTCAAGAGAATTCACTTCAGGACATAGAGAGACAGACAAAAAGCAAGAGACCAGAGGAAAAAGAGGGAGAGTTTAGATGCAACCCGATCAATACGTCAGTCAAAGGCAGCTTTGATTGATTTTTGTTTTTTTGTGTGTGTGTGTGCACTAAAATGTGAAGGAACGCATACAAGAGCACAAAAACAAGGCAGAACTCCTTATCCACTTAGCCCAACATCTCGCAAAACCCTTAAAAGTAGAGTCTCTGGAAACCCTGTTTCCACACCTGTCCCTGTTTCTATTTGAACCAGGTGTGGAATAAAATCGCTGCTTCTCTGTCCAAGTGACCCTGAGCTTCTCTCCTGTCTCAGCAGAGGTTTTAAAGAGAACTCTGAGAGCTTTATTGCTAAGTGGGCCTCGCCACACTAAAGTGGCCAGTGACTGTGTTTAACAGGACCATTAAGAACAGACAGACCGATCAATACGGTGAGGGAACAGGAGAGAAAGGAGATGTGTAGTTAGTGCATGACTGTCCCGAGGTGTCGGCAAATCTTAAACACACCGATCCCTCTCTCATCCTATTATTCTTTAATATACCCGACTCTGCTACAATTAAACCCAACCCTCTCAGGGCATAATGCGCATTGACCGTAAAACTGAACATGCCAACATTTCTTTACATTTGATTTGCAACCAGACATATCTTATAGCACCTTATAAATGCAGACAATTCCTTCCTAATTAGGGATAGTGTGCTTTAGCGATTAAGCAATCTGAATTGAGTTGGATTTATAGCCTAGCGGTTTGTATCTGGGCAATTGTCTCAAATCAAATCACTGATCAATTCACGTGGACATAGCTAAAATTCAACCTGGTCTCAGTAAAATATGTACCTCCGTGCACTTTTTGTGCAACACCATTTTTATGTACCTTACTGCACATTTTGCCAGTTTCAAAGAGAAATGTCAACTGAGTGGTGGTAAATCACAGGTTTAATATGTGAACCCTCGCACATTTTTATTATCTTTTTAGTAACTGTACAAATTGAGACGGAATTCAGATATCCAGGGACTGTTGCTAAATGTCAATGATCTATGATGTTGAAAATATGCCCTGCACCAAATCCAACCCTAAACCTACCTGATAGTGTTAACAAATGCTAAACTGATATCAACCATGCCATTTCAACTTCCTTTAACTACGGTTCGACAAAATGGATAAAATCTGTATAAATCAGGATTTGAACCAGAGTTGCAACGCCATATCAGATGAGCTACTGAGTAAAGCTAGCGTTCAAAAGCACCAGCATATCGTTTTCAAATCATAACATGATATTGTTATACGGTGTGAAAAGTGTGCTTTATTAATTGAAACTTGTGTGAAAAAGAAATAAAAGAAGTCAGAGTTTTACTGCCCCTAGTGTTCATTTCTTTTGATAACTGCACTGATATGTACTTATAGGTACATATTTAGATACGATAGAAAATGATAAAGAAAACGATAAAGGTTTGACGTAACTCATTAAAAGAGTTACAGAATTACAGTTTTTAGTTGAACTGTTTCTTTAAGAAAGCTTGAAAGATTCAGTTATATAGAAATAAATATTTCCAAACAACCAAACAATTGTAGATTTGTACTACAGAAGCCACGATTTGCGAAAGACCACCGTTGTGCCCTTGAACAAAGTAATCCCTAGCTCAGTAACTCCTAATTTTTCAATGCAATTTGATTTTAGATACAAAGATAAAACAAATTGTGCCAGTATTTTGATCCACTACATCATGAAACTGATGCGTAGACTAATGGAGGTCACCAGAGTATTGTTAAGTACCTTTGCTAAAGTACTGATTACAGACATAATCCAATGGTCCTAATGGTGAAGTGGGTTTCTTGGGGTGCTGAACGATGCCATAGAAGAACCTTTTTGTCTAAATGGTTCCATAAAGAAGCTCTGAAGAACCTTTTTGTTTCCCAAAAGGTTGAAAGAAATTTCTTCAGATTATAAAAAGAGATGGCTCTTTGACTGAATGGTTCTTTGTGGAACCAAAGACAATTCTTCCATGGCATCTTCCATGTATTGTTACATCCGTGCAAAATGGCATATCAAAAAATATATTGGTTATTGATTGGATAGAGGCACATAAGACTGCAAGCTTGCATTCAGGTGTAAGAAAGGAGACTAAATAATTGGGAAAATCTGGCATTAATCGGCAATGAGAAGATACTTTGATTAAAAATTACTAGGCCTCCTACAAAATGCATGTACTTGTGTAATGTGTTTTGGTCTGGTTTTCCCAAAAGAGCAATACTTAAAAGGACTAAAAAAAAATACCTCTTTGGGTTCCAGTCTGAAGTCATTTTTTACTGACCATAACTTATTTTTCTTTAGTGGTAGCGTGCGAAACTCTCTGCATAGTGTTTTTAGATGCTACAGACTTCACCAGCACTTCCGTAAGCATTTGTGTGTGTGTGTGTGTGTGTGTGCAAAAGATAGTGTGGAAAGTGTGTGCCTGCCTGTTTGACTGTTTACGTGGAGCGGTAGAGCTGATATATTTATTTCTATCTCTCTCGCTTCCTCAGAGGGTGGTGTATGAAGCTGTGTTTGCCTGCGGCAGATCCCCCTGGCAGTCTCTGAGAGCTGCCATCTTCTTCTGCCAGCCCTCCATTAGGCCTGTAAGGTGTGTCAGTCAGCGCTCGTACACAGGGGCTTATGGGAAGACTGCAGGGAAGCGAGGAGTGAACGGTAACTTGTAGCACGCACATACACGACTCACCCACACATGCCAGCGTGTGTCAAATTAGGACAAGCAGGGGACAATTAAACTCTCTGTCTCTTACACACTCCCTCACACAAACACATATACACAAAGTTGGCTGTGGATGCAGTTGTCTCAGACCTCTTCCACTTGTCTTCTCGTCTCTTTCTCCAGGTGATTATATGTACTGACTACTGCAGCTCTACAGTAACACACTGTCCTAACCAGGCGCGATCAGCTGCGCTTCTAGACTGTTTACAGTGGGTGGCCGCAGTGAAGAGTGTGTGATGTGTCGAACTAGGTTTATAAAATACTTCCCCGAAAGCATATGTCAACAATAAGAGTGCAGTATAGATGCTTAAATGCTAAAATATGCAGTTTTTTTTTTTTTTAATAAAAAGTGGCTTACATTGTATTCAAGGAGCAGTGGTATTTTATTATAGTATTTTTAAATTATATTATTATTTAATTATTATATTATATAATTTTTGAATTAGCATTTTTATTTAAAGTTTGATTTCTCATTTGATTTCTTTGTAGTTTTTATATTAACATTTTTATTATTAACTGTATATTTATTTGTATATTTTATTACATACTTCAAATTCCTTTTTAATTCAATTATTTGGCAAGGCAACATTTTTTTTCATCCAGTATTTATATTTTTATATTTATATATTTTTACTTTTTTATTTATTTTTAATAGCTTTAGTTTGAACTAACATTAATAACACTGTCTACAGATCAAATGTATGGCTTTCTATTGTGTTCTATAGTAATAAGAGTAATAAACTCAGCAATAATAGAGCCAACATCTGAAGTGAACTGCACAACTTCACCTGAGTTTGAGAACAATAACATTATTCAGCCAAATTCTGCCAAAGTCTGCTTACTCTACTTAAAAACACTTGCTGCCTTACAGACAGGGAGAAAGAGACAGTGCGCTGCCTCTGAAAAGTGGCTTACACCTGTGAGTTTGCTGAAAAGAAAAATCTCTTTGTCATCTCTCAGCAAGATATGTGCAGTTCAGCTAATCATATTAGCTTAAAGAAAACATGCAATAGTTTGTTGGAGTTCATTTTAAAGGAGTTTGTATTGTATCAAGTGGCCTAGACTCATTTTTATAATGAGTTTTTTTCATTTTTACTATTTTTTAATGTAAACTCCAATGTCTTTCCAAATCTGTAACATTTTCATGAAAAGAGGTTTAGTGGAGGTTTAGTGAGAATCCCATTTTCCCCGGGATTCTCACGTATTTTACCATTCTATCCCTTTTAAATACTTTTCCATAATTCTTCTGTATTTTGAATTTTGCTATAAAAAAAAAAACTTGGTATATTTTATGTTTTGCTACACACGTCAGTATATTCCAAGGTTGTCCGATTGCCAGATCTTGTATCACATAATCGACACATACAAATTTTAACCCATTTGTCCCCTCAACTTGCCAATTTTACAACCCAGCGATGCTTTTGATATCTGCGCAGTAGTAATGCGCCGATGGCGCTTATATACGCAGGTCGGAAAAAAAAAATGCGTTCTGATTATTTGTGGGTGGATTCGATAAACCAGGAATGATACTAAATATGAGCACTACGAGTTTTAAAGTCAGGTTTTTATTTACTGCGGTTACCGGGGAAACGGGCTAGTTTCCAGGCAACAGAGCCCTCCCCCTTCCCCCATAGACACGCCCACTCTAAGTCTGAATACTCTGTATGCGTTTTTGTATTATCCTAAAACTTTGTTCGATCAACTTGTCAGACGCCATTCTGGATTTCGGTGGTTGTACAAATGCAAAAACGCAGGGATTTTTTTTATGACTGACTGACGTTTCTGAGGCAGTGTGAAAATGTGTTTGACGTAACATGAGGTATTTATTTTAGTCAGCATGAGAAACCCCAAACTCTACTATGAAAATGTAGATCTGTAAGTATATCTCTTACATGGTAAAGGAGTGTGATATGGTACGTTTTAGTATGCGGGAACGCAAATGAGATTTGAGAGCCGTTTATCAGTGAACACCTTTTTCTAGTCTGCATGTAAGGTTTAAAACGTCATGATGGTTGGGTAAACGATTATATTTAAATAAGCATTTCCATTTCTATATAATCCGTCCCTTTAAAAGAGTGGACACAGCAGTAAAACTTAAAATGTGAAACTATTTTGATTCGTTTTTCCCCCTGAAGTATGTGTGGGTGGTCTAAATGTGTGCAGTACTTGTTTGCCATTACTATTTGAGAGCCAGTACATCAGGAGTCAAGCACAACAATGCATACGAGTTTCGAATCAAAAACTTTTGAATCCTCTTCACACATTTCTACAGTCTCAAAACTCAAACTCTTGACAGATCTCACTCTGTCTCCATCTGTGTCTCTCTCAGTCTCTTTTTCTCTCTTTCCCTGTGGAGGAGGCCTGCCACATCTCTCCTCTCTCTTGTTCTTCACTGTTGTTCATGGATGTGGGGGCAGTACAGTATCAGATAACTTTATCCTGGGCCAGTGCCAGTATTTTGCGCACGCACATACACACACACCAGCTGTGTGGGTGACTCGGCTCCCAGGCAACGGCAGGAGGTCAGGTAGTCCTTTGCATTGCATGCTGGGAGTGTAGGAGTGTGGGGGTGTGTGACAAGTTATTTCAGCTTTTGTTTAAAAACATGTGCAACAGTTTTAATAAATGTCCAAAATGAGTCGCGCAGGAGTAGCTGTGGGCTGTCGTCAAGTTGAGCGACTCAACTTTGTGTTGAGTTATTATGCTTCCTTTTTATATTGTCTTTTCAGCAGGATGAAGAAAAGACAAGATGAAGACTAAGTGCGTTCAGTTTGAACCAGTCACATAGCTTGATTTCTTCACCGAGTCTTTGCAATAATCCATCATCACGCAGGACTATCACGCTGATATATGACTTCCACTTCATTCATAACATAATCCCCGTTGGTCACGCGAGGTTCATACGGCATCGTCAGCTTTGCTTTTAATTATCGAAACCTCGCCTGATCCTGCTGTTCATATCTCCCTAAATATTGATTTGTCTGCGGAGCACAGCTAAATCAGTCAGTGCCTTCAAAGCATTGATTGTGGGTGGTAAAAAAAAATTAGACAAAAAAAGTAAAAAAAAAAAAAAAAAAAAAAGCAAATGTAAGAATTGTATTCGTTACCGTGACAACCATCTCTACAAAAATGCCTCTGGCCCTCAGGTCAGGTTTGGATGGGGGTTCGAACAGCTTGTGGAGAGCAGGTTGATTTTGCTCAGCCTTGCCTAAAGCCATGCCACTTCTTTGAGTGCCTGGATGCTAGTTTGAATTTTTTTATTCTATATTTATTTTGTTTTAATTGTATTTATTTAAGCGCCTTTCAATTTTCACACACACACACACACACACGCATTAAAAAATAATTGGTCACACCACTGGACTGAATAAAAATGTGTGTGAAAAATGAAATTAAAACTGATTAGTGCATTTTATATTTCAAACCAAAAAAAAAATGCATTTCACCTAGATCTCTCAGACTGTCAGTTATTGGCAAATTGCTATTTAGAGATTGTTTTGGCTTCTTTTGCAGGTTATGCAACTGTGTGTGGAGTTTACATTACACTCCAGTAACTCTTATCCAGTAACACTCCAGTAACAGTATCTTTTTACGATCCAAAAATAAAAAATAAATAAAACCATACATCTGGCAAACTGGGGGTGTGTGTGGGCCTCAGGGTGATATATTTAAAAGAATACATTTTTTGTATTATCATAAGGAAATAATAGCTCTACCTCTAATTTAAATTTAAATGCAGGATTAATATAAACATATAAAATCTAAAAATATAAGAAAGATATAGACTGATGTAGAATCATATGGGGTTTTTTGAGATCACAAACCTCTAAAATCGGGTTTCACTAATGTATAAAGAGCCCTGGTTTCTGCTAATTTAAAAGAAAGTTTAAGCAAGCAGCATTTTAATAATTACAGCAAAAATACTGCAGAGATCTGTGCAGTGTGAGGGCCTTTGAATGTTGTGTTGGACAGAGTCAGAAGTAAAAAAAAGTTTGAGAACAGCTGATGTTTCCTCTTTGATAATGTCAATCTTATTTTTAAAATCAAATGAATGTTGTCAGAACTTTTCTTGACTGAAACAGGACTGAAAACACTTTAGTTCACACTAATGGCATCATTAGCACAGCCTGATTTTATTTAGCCCATAATATGTTGACTCGAGGCCATTGCTACCTCAGCACTGTCTGTCTGAGGGTCGCCGTGGCAACTGGGGCTAGACAATTACCTCCAACTGCTCCTGACTGCCACCTGATGGCTGGGCTAAACACCTTCGTTTGCTAGATTCATCACTGTGCGTTTAACAAAGGGAGCACAATGTTACAGCAGCGGCTGCAGTTCAAGTACACGACAGTTCTACAAAGTGGCCTTTGTTAGAGGAGCCGCAGTTGGTTCAAGCATCCAAAAAATAACAGATGGATTCAACTCTTTGAGCCTTGAGCAATGAACACGTCCCATTAAGCTCTGTCCCTCTATCACAAACACATAAAAAAAGCCTGCAGCTGTCCTCCTCTCCCAAACTCCATGTGTTGCTCTGGATTCATACTCTTTCTGTCTCTTTCTTTAGGCCTTCTGGACATGTCTCTGTTTTTACTGAGGGACTGGCAGTGGCATGAAAGCAGAAGCTGCCGCGCAGTTCTTGATGGCTGTACACTAATTGCTGACCCTAACAGGTCCAATTAGAAGCTACACGCGCCCCACGCAGGCCCAGGGGACTACACATCCCAGCATGCCGAGCACTGACACTTTCAGAGTGACATGAACAAGACAGCAACCAGACGTGAGCTCTTTCTTCTTTTTCCCACCATGCTTTTCTCTATCGTAAGTCACAGGCTAGTTTGTGTGGGCATGAGAGGCACATCCAAGTGACTTTTTATGGGCTGCAGATGCGGCTCCAGTTGGAGTCTTTGGTTCTTTACTATAAACAGAGATGATGAAATTTTAGAGAATCAATAGTTTTCAAAAGTACATGAACCGCCAGTCAGTTTTATAGCTGCCTTGATTCTAATTATTAAAAAGAGGCAGTTTAAAAGGGAAATAGCGATATAGTAACGTGAGGTAAATTATGGAATTATGTAAATTAGTTTTTACACCTCTAAAACGAATAGAATGTTGCAATATAATCCTGCTGGGTGAATATAATATAAAGCAGCAATAAATAATTAAATGTTAATATATTATAAATATATTACATTTAAAATTTGTCATTTAATGGTAAAAGTGCAAGAGCAAATTGTATAGTACAACACACACACATCAGTATCAGTTTTTCCCTTATTATAATAGCCTATATTATCCGATGTTATAATATAATACACTGTAAAGCAGCACTTTGTAAACAACTTCTTTTTTTGGATTTATAAAACCTGTGCACCGTGACCCAAATTATTCCCCTTATACAGTGTTCGCTTTATTCACACAGGTCCTGACTAAAAACAGTGTTGATTTCTTTCACTCTACCCTTTTTACAAGTGAACCAGAAATTCTAAACAAAACTTTTTCTAAACACAACCTTTGTTTTTTTTGTTTTTTTAACCGTGCATTCTTTGTACATGCAGGTGACATATGCGCCCTGACATGGTTTTGCACTAATCAGTTGTTCCACAAGGTGGCAGCACTGACCCGGACCGTTGCTTCACAGTAGAAAACATAACCAAAGAGACAAAACAACAGAAACATAATACCGTAGTAATGCCATGCTAACCGCCTGCGCATGCGCACACTCAAATGGACCACGCTTTGAAATGCAATGTGTTCAACTGTATGAAACAAAGCATGCTTTGGCCTTTAGAAGTAATATAGTAGTCAGCCAATCACATCAAAGTGCTTGCTTTCCAGAGACACATGCGTCAGGCAGCCAGTGAACGTGCTGCAGGCATGACGCTGATACTGGTTTGATGGAGCCATGCTGATGGACCTTTCCTGGTCCTGTCTCCAGTGCTGATCTGGCGGTCTCTAGCAGCCCCATATGGATCCCATTATGTCTCGCCTCTGTCAGAGAGGAATTACAGGGCATCAGGCATGAGAACATGATGACCGTATCAAAACGTTGTCATGTCCTCTCCGCAGAGCTCTGATGTGGTACGCGCACATGCTCTGACGTTGCCCTAGATTGCGGCATGGTCGCTGTCCACCCGATTCACAGGCAAATCAATAGCATTATGTCTTGTAGCCCTCACAATCTTTACATCAGAGACAAGTCCACAGGGCCTGGAAATAAACAACTACGATCGGGATAAAAGCGGCCCCGTAATTGTCCAAAGAAAATGCTTTTAGAATAAGAAGCAATGCGTGCAATTATTTGTCAAAGTTTGGCACAGAAGCCATTTGTTTTCTCTCCTAAAATCTGAAACGTAACTCTTTTATTGCTTGAATTTGTACATCCATCTGGCTTTTCGTTCCTCGCTTGAGCTCTAAGGCTCTTGAAAAATTCATTCAAAGGACATTGTTTGTTGATTGATTCTCAATATGGAAAATGAATCTGAAATCGTATAGATATTTTATTAGATGTGAGTATTTAATAGTTTAATCTTGAAATAACGTAACTGATTGAGCCGTTGAATCTCATGCGGTATTACATTATGTATAGATGATAAATCGCGCCGTCTATGCCGTTAGAGAGAGATACGGCGATGTTAGTGCACAAAAGAGAAAGAGTTGAGAGATCAGCCCCATTTTATGCCATTTACAAACACCTTGTTTAGTTTCCCGTGTTTACCGAGCGCCTGCACGTCGATTCTCCTGACATTGACGCATCTCCCTGAAAAAAAAAAAGGAAAGAAGCGGAATAGATAAATAACACAACAGCGACACTGCTCCGTAATCCCTTTTGTTTCGCTGGATTTGTTCTCCTCATACGCTAAAGCAAACAATCCCCCGTAAAAAAAAACTTGGCTTGGAACTTTCCCCCCTCGACAAGCCCCCTCCTTTTACGCCCGTGTGTGAGAGAAAAAGATATTTAGTGACTTTGATATGTAAAGCTACAAAATCTTACCTGAGGCTACACAATCATCTCTCTTCCACAATCCAGTCAAATCAGGAGAGAGAGCGAGAACAAAAGAGATAGGATAGGACACCGAAGAGCAATGCAAATCTCGCTTTCTGATGAGAACAACAAAGAAGGGGGAAAAAAGGAGTGAAAGGATGGATGAGGAGATTAAAGGCAAGACAAAACCCACATTTGGCCGGCGCTGGATTCGAAGCGCTGCTCTCGTGCAGCAGCAACCCAGTCCGTCGTTCTGAGATGTAGATTTCCATTAGGACCCTGTTATTAAATGCAAAGGGTTAAAAGCGAGAGCTGTGAGGTGAAAGTGGACAATAGACTAAATGCTACATGCGCTCAGGGCAACACATCAGACTAATTTAACAGAGCATGCCTCAGTGATGTAGAGGTCAGATCCGGAGAGTTGCGCATCCCGAAGCCCACAATGCTTTTTTTTTTTTTTTTTAATGAAACAGGCAATGGAAAGAATGCCCGGCCATTTAAAACGCCTGACCCCAGACTTTAACACAGCACTTGTAAATTAGCCACACAGACAGCCTTAGCCGAAAGGTCACAAGCGTGTTTTTCTGCTTCTCTTTCTTTGACATAATCTAAAACGGAGGGTCTGAAATTAGCTTTAACCTCCCGAATGACACGTTTATTTACATAACCGCTATGGACAGAGGGAGCGGCTCCACGCTAGATCAAAATCAACACATTGTTTTTGCCACGTCGCGAGCAGTCGCCCAGTGACCATCTCCGAGTGGCCCGGGGATATTTGGTGTCAAGATGAGAACTCGGCAAAGGGCTTCAAATAATCTAATCTGGTGCATCTAAGTGTGTTCTGTCCTAACGCGCCTCTGACCCCATTCTGTTCTCATGGATCCTGGCGGTGGGGGCCGAGGGGGGTTCATGTGCAACGCGCTAATCCGCCGAGTCAATAGCGGCAGCAAGCGCTTGCGAATAAACCGGTGTCGCGGTGGTGGCACTATCGCGACTTGGCTTGACTGTAATGCCAGTGTCTCCTCAGGGAAAGGACTTTATTTCAGCGTCGTTAAGGGAGGGCTTCGGAAAAACATTAGCGTCAAAGCGCGTGAGCTTTTATGGAACAGCGCTGAGGAAGAGCGCGAGGAGAAAACCTGTCACAGCAGCTCTGGTCTCTGTGATCGCATGAGGGCGACCTGTGGTTTTAACTCTGTCAAGGCAAGAGTCTGGAGGTTTCCTGCACCCTTCTGCCTTTTGATAGCGCATGTGAAATGCAAGAATAAACGTGTCGGCTTGGCACACGATCTGTGTCCACTGGGCCTTTGAGAGATGACCTTTGCCTGGTGAATGTCGGACTGAGTTTTTAAGCATTATACACATTAATTTGAGTGATTATTCATATTAGTGCATGTGCACAAGGTTTTGACTATTATTTTTTGTTTCCTTCAGGATGTCAAGGACCTTTTTGTTGGGCATGTACATTTTTTTTTTTTTTTGGAGGAGGAGGGCTCAGTCAGTCTTTGTTCACTGAAAGTGCTTTCTTTAATATTTATTATTATTTATTTATTTATTTATTATTATTATTGTTATGTTTTAGTAAGTTAGTATATTAAAATGTACTGGTTAACAAATCACAATTTTAAGGGGGAAGTCATGCGAGCAAAATGTTATCATTATTAAATTTATACAAATTGTTAGTACATTTTTAATTAATATTTATTCAAATGTGTGTGTTTAATTAAATATTTGTTTTCATTAATCCTTTTTTTTTCAATGCACATATATTTAATATATATAATTATGTGTGTGCGTATGTGTGTGTGTGTGTGTATATATATATATATATGTACCAATATATAAAATGTATAAATGTATATAAAAGTCTGCTGAATGCATAAGTAATGAATATTTTTTTTCAATGCAAATATATTTAATATATATATATATATATATATGTATAAATGTATAAATACAAAAAAATATAATAATAATAAATATATATAATTTATTTAAGTCACATTCAAGATCTACTTGGCTTACTAATTCGAGAAGGCACATGACAGTTCGGTAGGTAGACTGTGTGTGTGTGCCCTTGCGTGCGTTTTTTTTTTTTTTTTCACTCATACATGTAAAAGGCATTTTCAAGTGATTGATTAGATGAGTGAGTAATGTGTGTGTGAGTGTGTGTTTAACAGTTAACGCAGCAGGGAGTGGACAGAAGGGCCAAGTGTGACAGGTGGACAGGCATGATAAGGAGAGAGCGGTGCAGCCCAGCGCTCAGCAGAAGCAGAGCCCAGGAGAATATCCAGCCAAAAGCAGCTAATAGCTGATACTCATCAGAGATAGAGCCGCTGAAGATTTCCTGTCTCTGTGGAATAGTCCGTTCATTCAGCTCCAGCCTAAATTCTTCTCTCTAAAAATGTACTGTATTTCATACAGTCGTGAAAAGATGTTGTTAATCAAGTTTTACACAAAAGGACAATTAATGTTGGGACAGGAGGAATGTGCCATGGTTAGTATAATTTACTGCTTACGCTTTGCCCCAGGTTAAATTGTAATTTTTTGTATTGACTGCCCACAAGATATCACTAATTAAATCTCTTCCGTTTCACTTTTGTTTATAGATCAGCTGCTGGACACAGGAAGTCTCAACATCAGTGCAAACTCAGCAGTGTCGTAACCGCAAGAACAAGGCATGCTCAGTATAGTTTTTACTTTCTCTGTGATCCATGTTAATTTCATGTTTATGTTTAATTTCTCAAATCTTTTTCTTAGACAGGGCTTAGATTAAAGTGAGCCTTTCTGCATCTCGGGGGTTTTACAGATTCATCAAAAGAGTCTTTCAAACTGCTCCCATTTGGTAAAAGAAAAGTGTACAATCAGAAGTGAGTAATTTCAAGACATTACTCATTCAATTCAGAGCAAATATTCTGCCATTTTCCATCATTTTTATAGCTCTATACTTTTACTGCATATCAACAATTGACTCATTTGTTTCTATTTTTATTTCTTAAGGGATGCGAGCGACCCACTAAATGTGTGTTTACACTGCCGAGCCCACACTTGTAATTTTGTGAATTCAAGAGGCAGCCCTATACTGTATGTCACACCAATTCCTGTAACTAAGGAAGTTTCAGGTATGCTAAGGCGATTTTGATTGATATGTATTTACTTCACCATCAAACGGATTGAATGAAGGATCAGATCGGAGCTTGTTTGTGTCGAGCCGAATGATGTTTACGGTACAGTATCGTTCGAGCTTAGTGATTTATCACAAACGTGGCAAACAGTGAGTCAGTCAGCAGTGTGGGTGGCAATGTGTCACCAACACACAGCGCCATCTGCTAGGAGTTTGTTCAACAAAGATCGATTGTGCTTCGAGACGCTCCCTCTCTCTGTCGGTTTCTCTCCTGTGTTCGTTCTCTCACCTCCTCTCCTCTCCTTTCCTCTACTCCGCACAGAGGAGGACGTGCGATGCCAAAATAAGAACGAGATGTTGGAAGGCGCCGGAGAGGAAAAATGATCGGTTTGTCCTCTCGTTGGGAGCGGTCCAAATCTGGAGCTTCATCTGAAAAGTTTGTTTTCACATTGCCTGTAAAGCCCTTAAAACTTCATAAATAACGTCAGCCCCTGGGGGTCGGCCGAGGCAAGTCGACACGTGACTTTCAAAAAGAGTCGTTTAACATACTGAAAGACATCACCGTGCCCTGCCAAAGGGTCAAGTACAAATGGTCAGATCTCAGGAGACGGAGCTTCGCTCTAAATGCTTCCTGCAGAAATCAAGATCTACGATACGCGTCGCCCATTATGTGAGACGTACGAGGTAAAACTGCTAATGTAAAATTGGTAATGTGATTAGAACGGTCCCTGGCAGGCGAGACCGGGGCAGCGGTAAACAAGCCAGCGCTCCTTATGTGTAAGTGAAGATGGTGGAGGAGACACAGACTCGACATGAATAACTTCAACCCGGCCTGTTTGCCCCGGAGCTAGAGGTCAGGACCCGTTTGGAAACAGCGTGTTATGGCGGTTGGACATACTTGTGCGGGTGCCGGACCAGTCTTTTGCGTTTTCTGCCCTTTAGCTTCTTACACGCCAGTTAAAGTCACAGAGGACAGCAGCCGACATCTCTTTTAGTGCCAAGACAGAGGATCCGTTTGTTGACAGGGCTGTCCATACATACGCCAGATTGGGATCTGTGGCCTTGGTAAAGCCAAGGGTCTTACCCCCATCAGACTCGCAGCGGTGACCCTCGTTTTGGTGTTTACGCCCGGGCAGGTGTGCCCATGATTGTGGGGTGCGTGAACTGGCATCCGTCAGGGCATCCGTTCCCTTAGCGTGAATGTAAAAGAGCCTACAGCCTGTGGGTGAGGCCCTTGTCTGTTTACCTGCCAAAAGAGGGCAGAGAAGGGGCTATAAGCACAGAAGGCCTCCTTTGCCCTGGTGTTCCTGGTGGCCCATAGGGTCAAGGTCCCTCGTTTCGCTTTCTAAAAGGACTATGGGTGTGTTTTCATACTTGTTTTGTATTATTAATACAGCGTATTGTCAGATTTAGCATTTGATTGCACTGATACCAGTGTTTGAGGATTATCAGGAATGATTCTTGTGTGGCGCCAACTCTCTTTAGTTGCCGGATCTCTTTTCAGGGAAGAAACAGAGTCAGAATTTAAAAAGTGTGTGACTTCTTTTTATTTGTTTTGCACATTCTAACATTTTTATGTTTGCCATTCATCATTTGCAAGCCAATAAGCATCTTATCTGGAAAGCTGTGTTGGACTGTTCTTAGATTACAACTATTTTCAGAATTTGGCCTTACATTTTAGTAAAAGAGTGAAAGAGGGTCTTTGTTTTATTAAAATGGAAGACCTGTCAGGTAAGACTTTATTTTAAGGTGTCCATAATACAGAGTAATTACCTAGTAAGTACTTAGTAGTAGCCATTGTACTTACATAAAACAAAATGTACTTATCATGCAACTAAGTTTGTACTTAGTTGCATGAGAGTAATTATGTAGCTTGTACATCTACATAATTACAAACTGTTCCATAACTTAGTTACATGATTAGTACATTTTATTTAATGCAAGTACAACTGGAGACTAATGCTGGTTAATGATGCTCAAATTTGCATCAAGGGGATTATAAGATAATACTTTTTTATAACATTTCAAAAGCCCAGCCCAATGTTTGCACCGTAGTTTGCATATATGCATGTCACAATATGCAAACAAGGGGCTAAAACACCTTATTTTTCCATTTGAAGCACTGTCTGATACCCCACCCTCGTTGCTGACAATGATGGGAATTTGATTTGCAAACTTACAAAAGAAAGTGTAATAGCCTGCATATTGTTGTCATTAGAACTGTTTTTCTGGTTATTTCCTCAGGGACGAAAAGGAAAATTCAGAGGGAACGAGAATAATAAATGCAAATTATGAATCCGTTTACCAAACACCGGTAAGAGCATCTTTCCTCCTCCTCCTTTTTTTTCTAACACCCCAAACCTCACCACTTCCTGCCCATCCTTTGGGAAACGGCCACACTTCTCCAGTCCGCCTATGAACAAACATCTGCTGCGAAACACGGAAGCATTCCCCTGGTGATTTGTTTCCATCAGATCCCCTCATCCCATGTGCTGGTTAATCACGTGTTAAAACTGGCGACAATAGAGCAAGTCCCGGCAATCTGAAAATTAGACAAAAAGTCAGAGAACAAATTTGCTGATTTTTAATGAAGTTTGTTTTTTCGTCGTCCCCCCCCACTCCCTCTCCATCCTGATGTGCTCTCAGCAGTGCCGTAGCTCCTTCTCCCATTAATTCGGCTCCTAAACACCTGCTTTTGCACCTTTGATAATTATGGCTGGAACGTTTGTTAATCCGCTCTAATAGTGCTCAAGCTGAGTCCGTTTGCAGCTAATAATTACGGAAGTCGGCATGGGGTTTGGCTCGTCTCTGGTGTAGCCTGTGTGATACAATACCGATCACAGCTCTAGCTAGCTAACATCTCGACTGGGATACCTCAACATCACGTCCCTGCATCTTCCTACAGCTGTCTCTTAAAACTCGGCACTCTCTAAATGCAATATTCATCCCTCTTCTGGGACATTTATTTTGGAGATATTAGTGCAAACTTGACCTTAAAAAGAGATGAATTAATAGGATGGAAATATATCAGGAAAAATAAACGAATTCTTGAAGCCCTGAAGGAAGAGCAAAGAAATCATTGGCACAGATCTCACCTTTGGGAGTTGTCATACTTTGCGTTTTTTCTTCTTCACTCTCTCTCTTCCTCTTCTTCTTCCTCCCTGCGAAAAGTTAGCTAGCGCTTGCATATCATCATTAGTGTGGCTGCTGCTCCTTCAGAGATCAAATGCTGTTTTCTCAGCACTAGCAGAAAGTCTGTTGGTTTTAAACTCCAGAGGGTTTGCCCCGAGGCATTAAAAACATAGGCATGTCAATCTGTGCATGTCGAAAGCACTCTCACAGGCTGCTAGATAAAAAAACGGCGATCATTTAAATGGTAAATAGTCTAAATGTTTGGCGTTTGAAGAGTGGAGGAATGCCAAAATAGATGCTGCTATGGTTCATGGGGAAGCAACGAGGGGCAAAGGGGCTTCTGCCTACCATTTCATACGCTATGGCTAATCGTGCGTGTATCGGAGTGTCTGATCGTTAGCGTTGAATTGAAAGGAGAGTTCTAAGGCCGGGCTTCCACCCTCAGATCTTTCTGTATTGACACGTTGCAGCGGTGCAGATGAGAAAATGCGGGCAGCAAAACACAGCAAAGAGGGGATTCTCCAGCGATTCGATACTGACTGCAAACGCTTTAATGTCTGACAAAAATCCAGAGGTGCAATCAACGAGTGTAGAACGTGCTGTAGACCAACAAAGAGAGCGAGAGAGAAAAAAAGGATGTGTAAAATCAGGGTGATCTGAAATGCGGAATATCACTGTACAGACAGAATCTTCAAGGTGGATTCAGATATGTATGTTCACCTTGATACAGTTGCGCATGTCTGCTCTCTTTAACTGCTAAAGAAGATTAAACTCTATTTGTAAACGATACTTTTAGGGTGCTTTCTGAACCAAAACTCCTTTTGTGATCAACAGAAAATACAAGATTAAATAGTAATGCATGAATGCTTTCATTCATGTCATGTTAATATTTTAACGTTTAGCCTTGGTTAAAGTCGAACCTCTGTACATACTGTTGAACATGGCACCAGAATGACGTTTTGGTGCAGAATAAAAGTCCAGAGTGATATTTCCTTATGAGAATGCTTTACGTTTTAGATCTGACTGAATATGTTGATCTTTTTCAGTTTCTATCCAAACATAAGAATGCATATTTGCTACTTCCAGGCGTTTCAAAGCAGTGATATTTTTTCAGAAACGTTTTTTCAGTTTATTTAACTGAAATTTAATTAAATATCTATATTAGGTCCTATAAACAAGTGCAAAATAAGTATAAGTATCTGAAGCCATGGTTAAAATAATTCTCAAAATGAAGTTCTTCCAAAAATAACTGATAACTTTAGTCATTTGAATACATTTGTTCACTTAATACAAATGGCTGACAACTCTCTTTCAATTTTGCACTTAGAAATGTACTTTTTTTCCCTTTGGTCATGTCTTACCTCACTTAAAGCATCCCCACAGATAGAGCCACACTTTATAAGACACTTATTAAGTCATTTTTGGGGGCTAAAATCAGGTGTAGAAGATAGAAAAAGAAAAAGCATCCTGCACCAATTTGATTATCTTCAATATTTTCAATATGAGTCTATGCAGTAAAAAAGAGCTACCTGGTCTCATGGCATAAACATACCTGGGTGCACTTTTTAACATGCAACAAAATATGTACCAATAAGTACATATCACTGCAGTTTCACAAATGGCAATAAAACTCTTTAAACTTTTATGCCTTTTTCCGTTGATAAAGCGTCATTTGCGCACAATTAATTGTAAAACACCATGTTATGATTTCAAAACAATATTAATATGATGGGAGATTTGAAAACTCGAATGTTATCATCTCACATATCCAGCTTCATAGCTGTGTGTTTTCATAGACGGTGGGTTTGTTTGGTAGCTCACGGAGAACTGAGATGTACTTGAGAGACGAGGAGTTCAATCCTGTGTAGCTACGCTTTAACAAAACACTTCAGATCTGTGTAAAAGGAAGTTGAAGCGACATGATTACATCAACAAATGTGTTTTTTATATCAGTTTTGCATTTGTTAACACTATCAGGCAGGTTTAGGGTTAGAGTTGGTGCAGGGCATATTTCCAACATGATAGATCATTAACTTTTAGCGACAGTCCATGGATATTTCAATTCTGAACCGTCATAATGAAGCAACGTCCCCTATATCAACATAATACAAATGTGCAAGGGTTCAGGTATTAAACTTGTGTTTTAATGCCATTCAGCTGACATGTCCGTTTGAAACTGCGGCGAAATTAAAAAATTAAACAAAAAGTTCCCAGAGGTACGTATTTTTTTATGAAACAAGGTTGAAAAAGAGAGCGTGCTATTACACCTTTTTTTTTAATTGCATAAGAAACAGGGTGATTAAGACTGATAAAGAGAGTGATGAAGAGGCAAATTAAGGGAACAAAAAGATATGACGGAGACACTGCAGGGCAAGAGTCTGAGACGCAGCATCATGGCTGTGCTAGGACTCAGGCCTGCTGTCCTCCCCGTGTCCTCTCCCAGCGCCCCAGAGTCACGCATCACTCATCGTGTCACAGTGAACTCCAGATGCTCTCACCCAGGAGAACCATCCCACCCCTCTCATCCCTCTTCATTCCCTCCAACAATTTAGTAATGAAATATTGATTTTTAGTTAGATTCATATTGATGCTATTAGCTTTGCATTGATAAATCACAGCTCTGTGCCCGTCGGTGGCAGAGCAAGTGTTTGCGGTGCAGTGCCGGGGAGATTACAATCAAGCCATTGATGTGTTAATTTGATGGATATCTTTGATTTCTGTGTCGTTTTTTCCCCTCCCTTTTTTTTTTTTTTTCCCGACGCTGTCCTCTATTTCCACGAAGCGAGTTTCATAACAATGCTTTAGCACAAATCACACACAGCTGGATTTATGAGACTCGCTGTCCACTGGAGCGCCTGCAGCCTCTCTTGCTCCGTCTCTTAGTGTGTGTTTGTGAGAAGGTGATATCATACTCTTCGCCTCAAATCACCCACGCAGCATTTGAGTGTCAGCCTGCACACATCCCAATTAAAGCCCTGAGAGAAAAAGAGGTGAAGCTAAAACTCAAAGCCCTTTTAGTCTCCACCCACAGAATGTTTCTATAAACACAGCTGAGCAATAGATGATCATCAGCATTTCATGTAACGTGATTAAATACGCTATATTTTAATTAAAGCCAGTCTCAACAGATGTATTTCTTCTAAAACAAATAAGAGAGGCGACTGTTGCTTAACGTGCGTATAGTTAGTAGGGCGCTACGGTCAGAAACCACCTGTTAAATGATACGTAAAGAATAAAATTGTTAAGGGTTAAAGAGACTAATGTAAATGATAAATTATTATAAGATCTTTTTTTTATTATTATTATTGACTGAATTAAATGTGCTAAAGCTATCAAATACAAATTAGAAATGTACAAAAGTGCTTTTATGTCCATAGAAAGTCCATAGAAAGCACTTTATGTGCAAGTAAAGTGACTACTTTTGAGGCTTCGGGTTTCTGAGTTCAAGTTTTTTGAGAATAAAATAATGTTACATTGTTATTAAGTGTAATACAATATTTATGTAAAAATTCAAACAACATGCTTATTCAGACTTCTACATATGTAAAGATATTACATTTTATTGTGTTTGAAGTTAATAAAACAATCTTATTGAAAAATCTTACTGTAAGTTTCATAATTAATCATCAAAAAATGTGTGATATTTCTTTTTTGGCTCAGAAAAACTAAAACAAAATTGCAATAAATTTAAACAGAAAATCTTTTAATATTTGCCGGGGGAAAAAACAACAATTTAAAGCAGTATTCATTTTTTATTATTTATTTTTTTATTTTTGTGTTAAACCCTTTTTCGTCATTTTGTGGTTTTAAGTGAATCTACAAAAAAACAAGAAAACAAAACAATAATCTCCAAAAGTAGTGGTTTTTTTTTTTTAAACTACAATTTAATAATAATTTTCGAATTCTATATTTTTTTGTGTTATTTATTTATTTATTTATTTAGTCTGTAGTTGACTTTTTTTTGTAAACAAACAAATTCAAATTGGGAAATAAAAGTATGTTATAGGGGTTTGACGAGATCTTGTGCCACAACTGGTCTCGCAAGAACTTAAGAAGACTTGCACTCTCCGTGCGGTGGACAGTTTGAGCCCTCCTGATGATGAAAATGACGTAATGCAGGTGGCCGTAGTGTACTTTGGCTTTTAAGCTGGCACAGTGTTTGCTGTTGACAAGTTTGTTTAGGTATTCAGCCCGATTGTTTTCTTTTTTAAATCACTTACCCGTCTTTTAAAGGAATATTTGTGTTATTTGTTTTTATTGATTTATACTATTTTAAACGTTTTGTTATTTATTGTCAATTGCTTGCCTGTCAGTTTGTGGCTAAATATTTTAATATTTTGCAGTGTTCACATGTAGTTTATTACTGCATGTAATTCATTACAATTTTTTTTTTTTTTTTTTTAATAAAATTTATTTTTTCCCAATATTTTATCATTTTGTCTCGTGAACCTGCGTCTCGTCTCATGGGATAAGTGTCTCGTCACACCCCTGATGTTATGCCAATTTAAAAACTCCAAATTCTAATTTTATCTGTCACATTCACATACATACGCCGTACGACATGAGATGAAATGTATTGCACGACTGCTCCAGCACATTTAAGAGAAACAATTAAGAAAGAGTAAAACAGCAAAATAGAAGAAGAATATTAAAAATAAGTACAGTAAATAAATACAATATAGAAATATATATATATATATATAAATAAACTAGAATAAAAGGAGAATAGAAGATTTATCAGTTATTTATAACTCAATTTTGAATTGTCCTTTTTACTGCATCAAGTTTCTACAAAAAAAAACTTGTTTATGTTTATTATGCTTATCATTAATGATGCTTTTTACCACTGAAGTGATGTTTAGACACGTACTAAAAAATTAAAATGAAAATTTTTTAAAAATAAAAAAATTACTGAAACATTGCCTTGTTGCTTATTCCTTTATAAGAAGAGATAAACACTAAAACAGGTATCCAGTATCAGGTCCTGTTTGTCTTGTTTAAAACTATATGACCACTGGTTCCTAGCGAATACCAAATGAAACATTTCCAGTAGCTATTGGAAAGAAATTACATTTGCTTCCTCTTTGCCACAGAGACATTCAACTTGAACTGAGTCTAATTGGAAATGATGATGTCTACGTACAATGCGCATTCTTTCTTATATCCGTGTGTGAAGTGTATAGCTGGTATATAAGTGTAGGTTTTAAAACTGTAATGCTTGCCTGTTTGTCTTCAACTCTGACCCATACAGGCAAGAGGAAGTTCACAGTCTCCGAGGCACCAGATTACGCCATTGATCCGAACCCAAAATGGCTCCATGTCTGGCATTTTCAGAGGCCTGTTTCCAAGTCAGTGTCATCCTATCTGCCTCAAACTAAAAGAGACAAATACGACTGGAGTAAGGTATCTGCCTCATTATAAGGCACCACAGATCAGAGCGTAAACAGTTTAGACTGATTCACTGACCAACAAAATAGCGCCAGGGCTTCAGTTCGATAAAACTTAGCTTGTAGCCTTACAAAACAGTGCTTAGTTGTACACTCAGAGATTATCATGGTATACTGCCATGTCCAGAACACTTTGCGTTTGTACAAATTAGACTGGAAATGTAGAATGCAGAAATTACCTAGTAAGTACTTAGTAGTAGCTATAGTACTTGCATAATGTAAAATGTACTTATCATGTAACTACGTTCTGAAACAGAGTTTGTAATTATGTAGATGTAACAGGCAGCTACTGTTACACATATGTTACACACCGAGTCTGTAACACAGATACTTACACTTAAGTCCAATCTTGATGCACTTTATTTTAAGTAGTACTTCAATTTAAAGTTACATTGTATAAAGTCTGTAACACATATGTGACAATCTTTTGGTTACATAAGTAGCTGTAACAGACTCAGTCTGTAACATGTGTAACAGTAGCTGTCTGTTACATTTACATAAATACAAACTGTCCCATAACTTACATGGTAAGTACATTTTGTTTTACGTAAGTACAGCAGTTACGTACTAGGTACTTACTCTGTATTATGGACACCTTAAAATAAAGTGTTACCTTGGATTTATTCACAGCTCACTTCTAAGTCCAGTGCATTGGCGTTTTAACATAGTAATAGATGTTGCTAGCACCTGCAATGCATTCATACTTTACATGTGAAATGCTAACCATAGAAAAGTGCTTTAGCGGGCAATAACTGAAGTCTTCTCTTGCAGGTAAAGATGGAGTGGTTGCCTTGCTGTTGTGCTGGTATCAGACATGGGCTCTTCATCAGATGACTAATGGAGTTGTGCAGCTAACCAGGAGGCCCAAGGCTGTTTGTTAGCTCCTAACAAGGTGAACCAGCTCCTACGGAACAGCACACTAGCGCTGAAGGATTTATTATAGATCTGCGTGTCCGCAGGCCATGAACGGTAGCGCCGGTCTCATTGTAGTGGGTCCACCACACTAGCAGAGGGTTTAGATCATTATTGGCTCATTGTTTTGATACAATTTTGGAGAGCGGATGATGGATGGATGGATAATTGGATGAGTAAAGGAGTTTTGGTGGCCTAGCACATGAGGGTAATGGATGGACTGCAAAAACGTATGGGAAGGATATGGAGAAGTGAGTTCTGAAAATTTTAAGATTTTCAAAGACATTGACATTGTTGAGTATTTGATAGAGGTAGTGATGAGATATGTTATACTTCACCTAAATTTATATTAAATGTCTTTGTTTTTAAAAAATAAATAATTATTATATATTCATTTAATCACCTATTTAGTTAAATACATAAAAAATAAATTTTACATATATAATATATATATATATATATTTCACATGTGTATATTTATGTGTGTGTGTGTGTGTGTATATATATATATATATATATATATATATATTATATTTTAAATATATGATTTGCAAATTAAGTGTGCAATTTAAATCTTTAAAATATAGGTAAAATAAGTTGATACAAATGTGTGTGTTAAAAATATACTATATACACACACACAAAATTGATATATAAACACTAAAAAATAAATTACACTTTAAATAATTTAAATGACTAGTGTATGTATAATTTCTTTTAAAATGTTATGTTTGGATGTTTTTTGATTTTGTTATTTCCTATTCATTTTTAAATTAACTTACATTTTTAATGCAAAGCTTTTACCTTTTAGACTTTTTTATACTTTTACTTTTTATACTTTTTTTACTCTCCAAAAGTATAAAAGGTAAAAGCTTTAGTATTTAAACATGAAAATATTTAATTAAAAAA
>JAUYWG010000056.1:15369062-15379431 GCA_034779775.1 Enteromius afrohamiltoni
TGTATTTTTATTTATTAAATATTTGAATATTTAAATATTAAAGCTTTTACCTTTTAAACTTTTGGAGTTTTTTTAAACAATTTTTAACAGTTATCCAGCACGTAAACCAGCACAAATTTTCCCAGAGAAAACTGTACTGTTCTGCCCTTTTGTCCCTCCATCAATACAATCGGCCGGTGTCATCCAGCGGTCATTCTCCGCACAAGGAGGGGCCGGCTGCGAGAGGTAAGAGGGGCTTTAAGCGATGCTAATCACCGCGCACGCTGTCAATCGCCTGCCAATATTAGCCGCCCCGTCCCCATCTGTCAGAACGGGGCCTGATGGCTCCCTCGTTAGCGCCGATCACCTGCCCTCAGCCGGAGCGGCTGTGCTAACATCCATCACTCACCCGCGCCCATTTTTTCCGCCGCCGCTGTCTAATGGCCTTCGTTCAATTGTCTCCTTTAGCTCGGGCGCTACAAAGTTAGTAGAGCGCAGGGGTGATGGGTTGGGGGGGAGGGATGTAGAGGGAGGGGTGCGACAGAAGCAGCTCAAACATTTCAGGCACGCAGCGGTGGTGTAATGAGCCATGGCAGCTGGATATACCTGTGCATGCTTTGATAAAGGTGAGCTGACACACCAGGGCCAGATAGGCACTTTGGTGTCGCAGACATATGTCTATCTATCACCGCAGAGCGCTGGAGGGGAGAGAGAGAGAGACAGCAAAGAGCAGCGTGAGCGGGAAAAAGCCAATAGGGAGGAAATGGTGTGAGAACAGCTGCTAGTATTTTGTAGTCATCAGTACGTACAAGCAGCGGTCTCCAAATTGGACATTCATGGCTAGAAGGCTCCTGATCTCAGTTTCCCCTCTAACAATCCTCTGAAAGCCAAGCGAGATGATAAACTGCGAAGAGCGTCTCCAAGCTATTCCTCTTGTGTGGCCCTCTGCGTCTCTCCCCATCCCTGTATTCTCCGCCGTTTCTTGTCTTTTGTCCGGAAAAGGAAAAGAGGGAAGCAAACATTTAGGGGTGCAGTGTAGCATGCTGGACTGATGCAATACATTCTCTTTGTGGGACCGTGGCGGTAAAGCCGCTGGACTGTGGCTCCGCTCGCCAGCCGTGAGATGATTAATTCAAACTTAACACCAGAGAAGACACTAATATTCATCACCTCTGCTGCATTCCTCTCCAACGCCAGCCTACAGCTCTCCTAATTCATCAGCACAGACTACACCCCAGCAAAGCTGCAAAACAACACTGTACGCTGATAGAAAACAATGCAGGAGAACTCGGCTGTATGTATAGGTCTGACATGTGTTATTTAGACGTTAGACTGAAATTCTATAAATTTTATATGAATAAAATGTACGTACAGTTTCAGTTTGGTTCATTTTGTTTAAAGCAACACATTTTCATGCTATTGGTATTAGTTTATGATAATAATACTGTGCCTAAATATAAATATATATAGAAATCTATCTCTCTCTCTCTCTCTCTCTCTCTCTCTACATATATATATATATTACTGTTCTTTTTTTTTTTAATGTAGCCATCCTGAATGTAATATTAAAGTAATATTTATAATGTTAAGTAATATTAGAACACCAATTATTGAATTACATTTAGTTAAATGTATAATTATTGAATTGTGAGTGTATAAATATGTAGTATGTTGAAAATCACTTTCACTCAACGTTTCATAGCAGTCCACTTCCCTCTTCATATAAAGGGTTATCAGTGATGTATATTTTAGTTGCTGTTGTTGTGATTATTATTAAATCTTTTGCTCTGTGTCGTGTATGTTGCTTCTTGTAATATCCATTTAATAAAAACATGAATCTGAGGCTCGTTGCATTGACAGTTTGACACAGTTCGTAGAGAATTCACATTTTGCAAATATAACCGTAATCTGAAATCCCAACGTAAATAATCGCGACGGGCCTAACATTGAGAATTGTTTCACGAGCGATTACGTATTGTAGTCCATACATGATGTTATTCTGAAACCAGTGTCCCTGTGCTTTTTGTTCTTTTGAAAATAAATCCCATTAGTCTATGCGACATTATACACTATTGTGCATCTCCTTTGTTTCATGCCATTCAGATGCCTAGCTCAAATGAGATATAGATCATCTGAACCGCGATTGTTGAATGGAAGGATTGTTAGCATGTAAATTCATCTCTCAAATTAGCACCTTTCATTGTGTAATCAAGTTCTGCTGAAAAATAAGACTTTAAGGTTCTGAATCCAGCGTTGCTATAGAAATCTTTTTTTTTTTTTTATGCAGTACAATCCCTCTCCTCATCAGAGGGAGAAAATACCTCACTTTGTTCTGTTGTGCTTTGCATTGTTGTTAGCCTTCCATTCAAACAAAGGAGACATTTTATGGTGCAAACGATCTATTCAGTGTTGCCTCCTCTCATAACTCCTCTCAAAAACAGGCTTTTATGCTGGAGAAACACCCTCGTATGTTAAACAGACAAAAAGCCAAATCCCTTCTTCCAAGAGGGAGAAAAGAAACGTGCATTTTGCCGAGAGCTATTTTTCTCGTTTTGTCACAGGGGAGCGAGAGTTTACACGTGCCTCAACATGGCGGCCTTGACCGCGTATGAAGTAGAACAAAAGTGCTGACTTCATCTCCACTTCCTTTTTCTCTCAGTAGCCAGACAATCTCATCAGCACTGCTTCTCTTCAGCATCTGTTTCGGTTATGATGGCCACCTGTCCTGTTGTCCCTCGAGACGAGGAGATGGGACAGACAATTCACACATGTAGAATGCCAAAATATGGTGTTGGTGTTCACACCAAAATCTTTAGCTTTTTTCTGTTCTCAAGACACGTATATTCACCTATGGTCTGCAGGCAGGGTGTTTTATTGTTCGCAATATGCCTCGTTCGCTTTTCACCTTTCAGTTGGAAGCGCATTATATGGTGCAGATCATAAATGAACGAATCTCTTTTCTTTCTCTCGCAGCCTGAAGAAAGCGAGTCACATCTTTAGAATAATTTCAGGCTTTGTTTTAGCTCTTTAAAAAAATAGAATGGGATTCTGAAGGCTGAGAGAGACCAGACGGGTAAAATCTCATTTTAAAGAGATTGATTTTTATGCTAAATAGAAAAATAATCTTTTGGGTGGACATTACATAGTCCCACCCAAAATGCACACATAATTCATTTTTACATACAAATATACTAAACTTTGAAAAGTTCTAAACAGACGCTTATACTATTTAGACAGAGTCCGAATCTGTCTTTTCAAAAGCACATCTTGAGTGTAGGCATACCTGTAAAAGTGTTCCCCTGGTACGAAGTGGAAATCAATTCCCGTCTGTCAAATTTCTCTCTTCCGCATGGTTTAATTTGTTTAAATGCTGGCAATCTTGACAAGCTCAAGAAGGTGAAAACGGCAAAGCGATGCGGGGCCAGCTGAAATACTTCAAAACCATTCTCACACATTCCTTACGTACATTTGAAATATTTCTTTTTGTCTTAGACCTCCTGACATTCTCCCGAACTGGTAATTAAAAAATCATCAGATAAAGACCCAGCAGTACAATGCTCTTCTTATTTATTCAGAATAAATGAATAAACACATTTATTATTAAGTAGCGAAAGATACTCTCCGTGACCTTTGTACAGTTTGCATGCAAAGTATATCTTATAAAATTAGTGCTGATGGTATTGAGCATTGCACAGCGACTGACTTTCATTGGAATACCCGATTCTGATTGGTCCGTTGAAGTTTTGTATGACAACTATCGAAGCAACCAATCTTTATCATTTAGCAATCGCTTCCTCTTGACATAAGATAAAATAATATAATTTCAAATCGATATTTCAAATCCATTTATTGATTCATTTTTTAATGCTATTCACTGTTTCAAGTGTCGATACCGCCTGTATGTTACCGTTACATGCACTACTGTACAATAATAATATTTACAGTTTTGCATGCGGCTCTAAAAAGAGTGGCACTTCAGAGCCCAAAGTTTCCGTTGATCGTTTCACAACACCGTTTAAATGAAGCAATTATCCATTATTTCTTACTTTAACCAGTTTTGTTAGTCTATCATAGCAACGGCTCGTGCACCTGCTTTTCTCCATTGTTACAGATGGGTCGTGCGCTATCATTCGGCACAATAGCTGCCTTTTAACTCGCAGAAATAGCTTGGGAGTGACACATTAACACAGGTGTTCCTCTCACAGCTAAGTGCTCCACGAGGTGAAAGGCCTTTAAGTACCTGTTGATAGGTGACAGGGAGGGACATGTTAATAAATACTGTTAGGCTGCGGAGAGGGGCCTGGTGTAATCGTGTGCAGTAAGTCAGATTGCTGTCGGGCTCTGCAGCAACAGTAAAGAGTTAATGACACGCTGTGCCAACCGCACGCCTCCTCTGCCTCGCCTCTCTATTGTAAAGGCCCTGCGCTACACAAAGCTGAGAAGAGGGATGAGCGGAGAGAGGCGGCGTGCCTGCCGATGAACAGGAAATGAAACAAAGAGAGAGAGGACGGCCTGATAGCAGTGATTATTACCCAAAATATCATATAAAGATGGCAGCGAGTGCGAGGGGGAGGACTAGCGTGCCGCCCACTTAGCCTCGCATAATGAAAACGCGCAAGGTGCGAACGCGGGCCTGAATTGTGTATGTGTGTGTGTGTGGGAGGGAGGGAGCGAGGGGAGGGGGGGCGTTGGATGCTAGGAATGCAAGTGTGTTTCCTGAATCCGCCAGAATATCAAGGTTACCAGAATTCATTTGTCCTTTCACCATTCTCCGGTTTTTACCCTGGAGAGATGGACCGCGCTTGCACCTTTTAAAAAGGTAGTTAATCTGGAAGTGAAACGCACACAGACTCGCCGTGCCCTTGTAATATGTTGCTCGAATGAAGGAGCCGATCAATCTGCTTTTGATTCATGGACAGTTTTTTCAGATTAACTCCGCGCTGGCATTAGAACGGGGTTACGGCGTGACGAGGTAGCGTTTTCTGTTTATGCTGATATTACAATGCATTAACAGCTCTTGCGCTTCCGAACAAATGAAATCCACAGTAAGCTGACTTTAAATCGATCGTTTTCATCTGAAGTTGGGTCGAGTAGAAACAGTGCCCCAGTCAATGAGCAGGGCGAATAAATCTTCAGATTACGAGATGGACATGTGCGAGCTGTGACCTTACTGAAGCTAAAGCAAACACGAGGTCTGTTGCGCGGTCTATTACTTATTTACAAATCAGTTTGAGTCTGATTGGGTAAGCTGAACTATTGACTGCTCATTCTATAGTAATGGGTTAAGTTGCTGTCCATGCTGATTGAATTTTGGACACTCGGAATTTACATTTATTCTACTATACAGGACTTTTCAATGATCTTTCCAGTAATGTTTTTTTTTTTTTTAGATTTTAAATTCTGACTGGATGGCTCATGAATAATTAAGATGATTGATCAACCAGTTAGGTTGATTTAAAAAAAAAGTGTATGCTCTTGTGAAGATTTATCCAGAAAAATATATATATTTTACAGTGTTCATGGTGTGTGTGTGTGTGTGTGTGTGTGTTCACTACTGTATGTGTGCACTTGGATGGGTTAAACAGAGCACAAATTTCAAGTATGTGTCACCATTCACTAATGAATCATTTGTAAATCGTTTTTTTGTAAATGGATTTCGTGAAATGAACTGACTCAAACAAGCTTCATGCTCAAATCAATCAAGTTATAGGCTGAACAATAACTTGGAAAAAAACTATGAGGCCTTGAAAATTCCCTGTCCTCTCCAGGTATTCCAGTACATTCATTTGCGATTATCATTTGATTCGGGGCTGATTCAATGATGAATCACCTGCTTTGGGCAATCAATTGAAAAGATCCAACTCGCAAGAATAACTGAATAACTGATTTTGAGCTTCACTATGGCTGCCTATTCATGATATATAAATGATAAAATTAAAAAAAATGAACAAACAGGTTTTTCCCATGACTTTGAGTATTGGGAATGGCTGACAAAAAAAAGTTCCCTGGCTTCAATTTTACCCGTGACATTTCTAAAAATTAAACCTGAAAACTTTCATTTTAGCGTGAACGTGAACTCCCTCTTCTACCTGCCGTCTGTTCCCGCAGTCTGACCTCCTTGTAAAAGGTGTTCTATTATCTTTTAAAACGATGGGCAGATTCTATTTCCTGTCCATCAATCAGCCACTTAAAATGTACTATGCTTGAGATTATGACGAGCAAATTACACATACAAGAGCTCTCAGCTTCAAAATGGTTATGAGAGTCGTTAAGAGTGTAATTAACCTTGTGTTAAGTGGCATTTACTAATGATTAATGCGCAGCATTATAAAGGCAGATTGTTTCCTAAAATGAATACCTCGAACATAGCCAGTTTAAGGCTAATTGATCCAGACATCAATAACCCGATGCAGGATCAATTACAGCGCCTATTATCAGAGCGACGGGAGAACGGGCCAGCTTTTGGTTGACACAAATGGCTTACTTACTTAGTGTTCTAAATTTATTGCGTGGTATTTGCTGACAATACGTCGCAGGAAGTGTATTGGAGATGCACTGTTTGGAGTGTTTGCAATACCAAAAACAGGAATGTCTTCGAGAGCCGTCACGTCGAATCTTGATGAAAAGGGGCATGTGAGGACTCTGTCGCTCTCCTTGTTCTTCGCCCGCTCCGCTGACCCGCTGTTAAGCCCTGTATTTGTGTAGCTTCTGCTATGTGTGAGGCCTCTGCCCCCCTGTCCCTTTCTTTCTCTCATCCTCTCTGTCTCCCCCTTTTGCTCGCTCTAGGTTTACATGAGTCTGTGAGTGTGTGTTTGTGTGCGAGTGTGAGGCCCTGGCCTCTCAGTCTGCCTTTCACAGAGCGAGATGCCTGTCATTCTAATCAGCCGGCTGCCCATCTCTTCCACCACCAGCTGGCTGAGTCAACAAGAGCGAGGGCGAGTGTCTGAGTTGACTGGGCTGCCAAAGAACATATGCCCCTGTAACGGTATCTACTCCCCGAGCCCTGAGCACTGGAACTTGCGGTCTTCTCTAGCTGGCAGGGCCGTCTATGATCCGTGTCTGTTAAACCCATGTCTGACTGACACTGCCAGTGAGCTGGGTCCTGACATGCTGACGCTCAGCCGATCTGACACGCAGCCGCTCGGGCTGATTCCTCCATCCGCTGCGGTGCAAGTAGGGAGGGAAAGGGGGCCTAGAAAGACGAGACAGCAAGGTTTCATTTAAATAACAGGGATAAGACAAGGATGGATAGATAAAGTTACATTCTATGGAAAATAAGCACATTTAGAGGCAAGGACAAACAGTTACTGTGGATATCCACAACTAAGTGTCTAAATAATCAGCTAATTTCATGCAGGGAAATAAATGTAAACCCTGAATGAATTGCTGGTGCTTTTCTGCAAACTGCACAACGATTGCTGACCTCATCCGTGAAAAAATTTCTGGAGGCCGTGTTGTCTGAAAATACCTCCAGCCATCAGACTCAAGCCGCTCCGGGGCTCTCTGCTTACCGTAGCGCGCCATCTGCTGGTCGCATCAGTAACTGCGCTGCTCCCTCGTTTGAAGGAATGTCACTCCTGACAAAAATAATAGCCAGTGCAGTCAAATATTTCAGTACAGGTCGACATGATTTTTTTTAGATGAATTTTATCCCGTTTCTGTGTCTAGAATAAGCCTAGCTGTGCGGTTGCCAGATCTAGTACGAGCACTTAAAAGAAGCCGACTAAAAGTTTAGCAGTAAGTCTTTCCTTGACAGTTTTTTTCTATTTATACGTTTAATATCCCTTTACTTACAACATACTAGGACTAGAAGAATGTTTTAAGAAGTTGGAACATCATGTTTGCAATTTAATGTACGTCATTTAGGGAGCTTTTAATCCGCTGAAGACAACCGTGTAAAAACTCAAGTGCGATGACAGTAGCCGTAGTGTTCGGTTCACCTTCATAAAGTCACTCTTGGCTCATTAAAGGTTCTCCCATTAACAATAATCCTTCAGCATTTTGGCTTAAGGTATTTGGGCAAAGGAGAGGCACGCAAATGCTTCGTTTTGTCGACTTTACGGCAACACTGGAATACATTAAACTCGTGCGCCCTTCTCCATAACTGTTTCCCGCTGTGAGTAATTAGCATTTCTGGGGTGAAAGATTCCAGCATGATTGTCAAGTGTATTACAAAAGACTCAAATTACTTCTCTTTTTTTTGGCGGGTATTTATCTAAGGACTGACAAAGTCTGCTTCTGTTCCTTGTAAAAAAAAAAAAGGAGGAGGAGGAGGGGTGGGAATAAGTCGAGGACACGAAAAAGCACGAGACCCTGAGAGTTAAGTACATTTTACACACCTTTAGGTACATATTCTGAGTTTATATAAATTTTATATTTAGAATGCTTTTAAAATACATAATGCTTTTTTATTTTTTAGAACAGCATGCTAAATTAATGGGTGTTGTTTTAAGAAGCAGACAAGCCTGACATACCCCTGATAGCACACATACATCTAGAGGGTGTCTGCATTTACATCTGCAAGTCGTATTAATTAGATTGTTTGCTCATCTGCAATACGTCTATTGGACGTCTCCTTTTAGATGTCAAATAGACGTCTATAAGATATTTATGATTTAGAATGTATGTAAATTTGACATCTGAACGATGTCTGCCAGACGTTTGTAGACAGCAGATGCTTTCCAGATCAAGACATCTTGTAGACGTCCGTGTGCTATCTGGGTAGCTACGCAAGCTCCACCAATGGCGTGGGTGTGGGGGAAAGGCTATCTATTTGTTGACCAATGATTGTTTTGGAAACATGTTTGAAAACAGTGATTTGCACTTCCTTTGGGTATAGCGGTGGGCTTCGAAGACGGTCACTGTGGATTGCCAAAGGCCATTCATCATTTGTCTCCTAAATATCTAGTTAAACACATCAGCACTTCCACTTATGCTATTGTTAACGTCGCTGTTTGTTTAGAGAGCTTTCCTTCTTCTTCTCGCTCATTACCGGCTCAATGCATGGGAAGAGGCCTAATCAGAAATTCCACTCCACTTGGTCCGGGAGAGTCGAGTCTTCCTATCACAGTTGCCAATACTGCAGGCTCTGCCTATAAAGAAGTCCCTAAAGAAAATTACACGAGAGTTTAAACCTTCAGGCTAATAGCATTGGCACAGACACTTTGCCAATATACATTTATCACCTTCAGCTCTGGCTGGGCCAAAGGTAGTGGGCCAGAGTCATGTCCTTCTTAGACGTGTCTGGTTGGAAGATTGGACTGTCCGTCATCATTGGCTCTGCCCATTTCCCATGAGTGTAGAGAAGGTTGAAGAGTTGTTTGTGTTGAAGGCGAAGTGATTGAACCATTGTCCTTACACCGCTCTGACTTTGAGAACATCAGTTCTAGGACGTTGTTAGAGATCTTTGTGCCGCCAGCTTAGAGACCACCGTTGACAGAAGAGGACATGAGAGTTATAAATGGTCCATGAGAATGTTTATAACCTCGCTAGTCCATTCATCTTAACTGGTCTAGATGAACAAATGACACTTGAATCTGTTGAAGCTGTAGAATTAGCTCTTTTGACTAATCCCACTCTAGTCGCTTTAGTTGAACACTGGATGGTTTGTTAAGAGCGCCTGACTGATATCCCGGGCCCTGTATTACAGGATTTACTTTAAACAGCGTCTTTAAAATGTTCTGTTTCTCTTTGCCATTTTGTCCTTTTGTCACAAAACAGACTATACTGGTACTCTTGCTATACTTCTGAAGGATTTCTGCCAAAAGCGTAGCATTAGTTTAAGCTGTAGAATCCAGCTACATACATCAACTGTTAAGTATCAGTAAAAAAAAAAAGTTATGTGGGAAGGGGGAAATTAATGGGGAAGGGGGATGTATGAAATGTCTTTAACGTTAATGCTAATCACTTTTTGCCTATTAAGCACAAATTAGTGAGGGCAATGTTAAATGTCACAGGATGTCCTGGGAACCATTTGCACTTTTGAGAGTGCAGACCTACTGAATAGCTTCTGATTAGCATACTTTAGATATGGTTTTTCAGCTCCTTTGCTGATATGAGTCACGAATCACACGGAGCGCACAAAGCTTTGACAGTGATGCAAAAAGACAAAAGCTGCTGGCTGTTGGAAAATATACAGGACAGGTTAATATATAAGATTGGGGTTGTTCTTCTTTAAGGTAGCCTATATGCACCTGACTTTAGTTTAAATGATTAAAATGATTCATTTGCTCAGCTTTAGAAGACTCTACAGAATGGGATACTACCGATATAGTATTTTATCAAAAATAAATAAGAAACTAAATGCTTTTGAATGCTATTTTAGCCAACATTATATGGATTTTTATAGTCATGTTGAAATCTACTTGAAGATTATATTTAAAAATAATAT
>JAUYWG010000056.1:15379531-15404609 GCA_034779775.1 Enteromius afrohamiltoni
TACACCCTCTTACCCGCTTGCTCTGCCATGGTGCTGTTGAAACCCCAGTGATGGTAGAGAGCAGCTAAATCATGAGGACTGCAGGTCTTCAAGAAACTCAGGATATCTGTCACAGGTTCTGGACCGTCGGTCGTCGACTGTCTCTTTGACTGGGAGTGAGAGGACGGCCCGCTCAAGCCAAGTCTGCTCCAGGGGTCGTACCCAGCTACAGACGGTGTATCCTGGGCTTGAGAATCAGACCTACCGGGAGTCTGAGGAGCGTGGGCTTTGGAGCTCCTCTGATCTGAGAGTTTGTGTTTGCTAGAGAGCATAAAATGAAGTCCCTCTTGAGGTAGCAGACTACTCTCCATCACTCTGCTTCCTGTCTTTGGGTTTGCCGTCTTCTGAGAACTCGGCGTAGGCCGTGAGGAACTGTTTTGATGGACGTCTGCTTTGTGTTTACTGCCTGCCAAATCATCTGTCCTGGACTTGCTGGTCTTGTGTTTGGACGAGTGAGATGATGCCCCCGGTGCTGTGGCTGTGTGCCAGCTTTTGCTTTGCGAGGAGCTGGACTCTACGCTACTTGTCGGTTTTGATTTCTTCGTCCCTCTAGGGCTGCAATCAGGTGGACTCGTTCGGGAAGTTCTCATCTGTGGCAGAGAGGGGCAATCTTTACCCTCCAGAAACGGAGGGGGCCCAGTGCGTCTCTTGAAATCGAGAAGTGATTTGGGCCCCTTGAGGCCGTTTCTCGGGGCCCACTTAGGCACCAACGTAGTGCTGTCAACTTTATGCGCAATTCGTTGGTGGATCCAGAGAACTTCTGGATAGAGTGTTGCATAGGAGCAATAAGGACACTGGTGTCGAAGCAAACTTTTCAATAATGAGGAAGAAACATCTTTTTCGTCATCCACCTCCTTGGAGAGATTAAGCAGATTGGCATCTGATTTATCCGTGGTGCTACTTTCTTCCGACCCCTTGTTGTTTTCCTCCTCCGCCTTCGACGCGGTATCGCTTAGTGCTGCCCTCTCCAGGTGAGTTGAGCTGGTGTAGGGCCAGTAGGGCTGCTGCAGAAGGGCATTTCTCAGCCTCGGGAAGCCCGTGTGGTTGGTTTGGTGAGGTTGGCTTTGGCTGAGTGAGCTGGTTAAGGTATCACTCCTCTGGCCCCAGTTCCTGATTGCTAAATGATGCGTTTGGGCATGGGCAGCGAGGGCCGAGGGCTCTGAGGTGCAAAAGTCACAGTGCTCACAGGTGTATGGCTTTTTATCTGTCATGAAAACAACAAATATGGATTTGTAACTACTGTAAACAACAATAGCAACCAAAACAACTGCTGGAATTCAAAACAGTTTTGGAGTTTCACCACCAGATGGCACCACATAACTATTAATGTTACTTCAGTACTTTATAAACACGATGTAACTACAGCATGTACAATATATAATTAACTCTATTTAAAAAAAAAAAGCTCTCAAGGGCATCGTACACATGTAAATGGTCAAAAACGTTAACAGAGGTAGCATAATCACACAGTTTGTTTAACAGTAGTACAATGAAGCAACAGACTACTGGGCCTGGGAACTTTGCCTGGGACTACCTCTTCTCATCTGTCAGCAAGATGTTTGTTTACATTTAACATGTCTGCAATCTCTCAGTAGCTCTCTCTCTATTTCTATTCTCTCTCTCTCAAGCCATCTGGATTGCATTTGGTGGCTTACACTAGCTGCTGTGCAGCGTTCATTCCAACCTCTCTGAGGTTATTTTTGAGCCAATTCGGAGAGGGGGGTCCTCTGAGATAAACTTTACACAAACGTAATGGCCATGTCTGCTTCCCTACATTCTTTCCGTCCTTCTGTAGAAAACCTGCAAGAGGAACTATCACTACTATTTGGTCTCACTATGAATCTCTTAGAGGAGATAAGTAGTGTAGAAGAGCAGTCTTCACACCTACATGAAAATATCAGTAGCGAGTGGACATCTGTTTCAACTCTTACACAATGAAACCTCTGTTCTGGAACATTCCATCTGTGTCAATCCCTAAGAGGGCATCTTTTGTTTAAGGCGATTTTATTTTATTTCATGTTGTGGTAACAGAGCGATTTTATCAAGTCTACTGTAAGTTTTCTGTCACAGACGATTAATTTAACACCCCAAGATTCCACTAAATTTGATTTGAATGATCAATTATCAAGACAGATTTAGTGCTCTGTTGAGGCATACTGTTGTAACTCCTGCCATCCGCAGTATTTTCCAGTGTTCTAACCGATGGGGAAAGTGGAAAAAAGACACAAATCTTAGAGTCTTCCTGAGACAGGAAGTCCAGAAATAGCATCATGCAAAGAGGGCTGGACAGCTAAAGCCACAAGCAAAAGTTCAAATTCAAAGGCTGCTTTTTGCACCTTGATAATTAATAACATGCTTCAAAGAGCTAACACAGACCGTAATCTGATTTTTTTATGCCATCAGATGACAGAAAACTAATGTGTGAGGTATAAACAAGTGATAATGAGACTAATAAATCTGTGGTAATTGGAACTGAATCAAATCTCTTGAGGTGCTTGGAGGCAGAAAGTAAAGTAAACTGCTACTATAAATAGTAGCGTGCACACACTACAATACAAGGAAACATGTCAAACAATGCAGCATTTGTCCACAAGGTGTCTCTGTCCTCCGTAGGTTTAGCTTCAGAAACAGCTTATTATACTGTATCTGTTAAGCCAGCCATTCCCATGTCCTTTTCCTGCATATATACACACCTTCCTGTAATGATCAAGTGAACCGAATGCTTGATTTGCTGGTTCAAGTGTGTTTGTTTAGAACTCCACAGGTAGGTCTACAAGAGTAGTATTAATAATAACAAAAATAAAAGCTTACACATTTTTGGATTGCAGTCACATAGCTCATTCAGCATGGGTAAAATTAATATCGGTAATCAAACACACCTGAGTCAACTAATCAAGGTCAGTATGTTCACTTCTAAACGCTAAATCTCTGCAGTAAAGTAGATTTATAGTTAGCATGCAGATTCAAATAAAATTGCATAATCTTCAGTGAATATAAACATTCGCTGTTCAACATCTTTGCCAGAGTTTAAGCATCTGCAGAGCATTGCATGAGTGTGGTAGTGCCAACTGAGGTTATGATAATCATTCAAGTGTTGCTTGAAGGTTATTACATTTAAGAACACATTCCTGATATAATATTTTTTAACTTTGGGCTTACTTTCAATTTTGAAAGGACTTACCTGTGTCCCCAAAGAACCTTGTTTGTTTTTGATCCCTGAAGAGTCCTGCTGACTCACTTGCTTTAGATGGGCTGGACGCTGCTTTACGGAACAGTCCATTTCCACCAATGGTTTCACCCAAGCCACCATGTCTGATGAGCATGTGGATCACCATCTGTTGCTGTGTGCGGAAGCCCTTTCCACACTCCAAGCACTCTGAGGTTTTCTGGGAATTCTTACGGCTGGGGCGAGAAGTAGGGCGGTACTCGGTGTCACTCAGGTTCTCTGGGCTTCGCTCACCTGTCGAGACCTGGCCGTTCCTTTCTCCATTGCTGTGGTGATCTGTATTGGAGCCTTGGCTTCCGGCCCCCCTCCGTTTCTTGGTTGGGATGCTCGCCGTTGAATCAATCGACTTCTTCCGCTTGTCCTGTCTGAGCAAGACATACTCGCCCTTTTCCCTGTCGTATGCTACATCGGCATCGGCTAACCTCTCTTCCCAACCCAGGCTCTTCTCCGATACCTCCACCACTTTGCCTCTGGTGGCCAGTTGCCAAGTCTGGTAGCTACTTACTGGATCGAGCTCCGGGATTCTTTTCCCTAGAGTTCCCTCAGCGGGGTTCTCTCCATTTCCTGCTGGTTTCAAGTTTAGGCATTCCAAGAAGCTCGTCTTGGTGACTGAAGTACAGTCCTTATCACTGCAGAGGGTGTTGTTAGGAGGCTGCACAACATTCTTGTGGACCTGTTCGTGCAAAAGCAGGCTCTTGCGGTTGTGGAAGAAGTTCCCACACTTGGCACAGAGTTCGTACAGACACACTTCGTTCACCAAGTTGGACTCGTCCTGCGCCACCTCGTTGACAGTAGCCGGAAGGTAGGTTTCACTCTTTGGTTTTACCTTGGTGTTGTGGGTCTTCATGTGGCTACGTAGAAACCAGGGCTCACGAAAGCGGCGTCCGCAGATCCGGCACCCATGATCCAGACTGTTTTGATGCTTCTTCCTGTGAGCTTTCAGAAACCAGGCCTGCGTGAACACCTGGTCACATTGTTCACATGGGAAATCGCCTTTACCGTCAGCTTCCTCGCTGATAGAGACTTCTTTGGTGATGGATTCCTCCTCGATGGGATGTACCTTCTCAATGTGGGCCTGCAGCTGGTCCTCCTGCAAAGTCTCATAAGGGCACAGTTCGCATCGGAAGAACTTGTGAAGCTCCTGCATATGCTGATCAAGCTCTGCCTGACTGGACAACCTCTTCCTGCACAGAGAGCACTGCACTGACTGTTTGCCACTCTCACTAGATGTTCTTTCCTTCTTTCCGCCTTTCTTCCTCGTTTTGGTCGACTCCTCACCGCTCACAACCTTGTTGCAGGCCGAGGTACTTTCGGTGGGACTGGAGCAACCACCTTGATCTTCTGGCACCCCTCCTTCCTTTTCCCCTTCCTCGTCTACGTCTTCCTCCTCACCGCCGGTGCTCTGAATGAGGCCATCCAGTTTGTGGCTGCGAATGTGGGCCTTTAAGCTACCCTTCTGGGCTGAGCGGTGCTCACAGTGAGGACACTTGTATGGTTTCTCCCCAGTGTGCTTTCTCATGTGCTGGGACAAGGAGCTGAGGAAAGAAAAACTTCTTCCACACAGTTCACAAGTGTGACCCCTGCTCTTCCTGCCATCAGCGTCGTCCTGGCCACCCTTGGAGAAGGGCTCTTCCTCTACAACATCCACAACCTCCATCTCAAGCCTTGAATACTCCACTATGCTGCTATCTGTTGTCCAAATTATTAGATCCTATTAAGTCTGTCTCGCCTGTAGTCATTCGGTCTGAGTAAAAGTTCTCTTTGTCAAACGTGTCATTGTTGGTAATTCTGTCTTGACAGTGTTGCTTTTGTCTGGAATATGTCTGGAGTTTTCTCTCCTCTGAATCATCTTACAAGCTGAGGGTTTGCTTCATCCTGGTCACCTGAGAGGAAACAGAGACAGAACAGAAGCACAATTGAGAACAAGACTTGCAAATGATGAAGTTATTTATTAATCAATCAGTCCATAGCAATAAACAAGCCGTTATTAGTAAATGGAAGGCACTATGAATATATATAAGTCTTATTACGAATTGCTGTTATGAAGCTATAAGCAAAAAGGGGTAGAGATACAAAACTGTTACATAAAAAGAACTTGGGCCCAGTGTCTGAGACAACCCCCAGCTAACAGAGTCCTTTTATATAATGCTATCTGACAGTCTTTTGTTCAGTCAAAACTATTCGTTTAAGGCAGGATCCATACTGCATAGCTGAATACAGAGGACATAGTACATTGAGTTTTATGCTCTGCACCATTTACAAGTGAGTGGGAGAGGGACAAAGAGATAGAGCGAGAAACTGCTGATGTCCTCATTTAAGAGTCAGAGGAAATGGCACATCTTTAAGTATTGTATAAACACACTAACTTACTGTATCCGACAGGCTTTTGATTATTCTAACAAGCGCAGATACAGTAAATACACAGCTCACTATTAAAACAAGAAGCGTATTAATTGTTGCGAATCCACAAAAACATACACACCCCAGTCTAGAATCAGGATTTCCTGCCATTCTGTGTTGTTTTCTATCAAATCTAAACATAGCAAACCTTTTTTGGCATTCTTTAAAAATGCTTATGCTGACTGAATGCTCATTGTAATATGCAGCATATGTGTTAGCGTATCTGTTAATCTAGTTTGTGCAATTGGTTAACGTGGTTAAAATAAATCACAGTACACAATACATCACATTAGAGACTGAGTACTGTAAGAAGAGGTAATATCTCTTTTATTAAGGGTCAAAGGTCTGGTTACACAAACGTGCTTAATGCCCTTAAAATATATTTTGAGCTTAAGAGTTACAAATTTATGCAGTTTGTAAAATTCAGATATTTCCAGACTAAAACAATGGTTTCCATTGTGACCTCAAAGAGTGTGACAACATGCCCCACTGAGGTCAACATGTGTTCAGGTGGCTGTATCTTTTTTTCCTGGGGGATAACTGGGAATGTTCCAGTGTTTGTTTGTTTGTTTGTTTTGTAAGGTATGTGTGACAACTTGCCCCATCCAACTTCTATTTCAGCCCATCTGTGCGGGTTTGTGAAAATCTTTGCCTGAAGGACAACAGTAAGTCTCAGTTAGTCCCCTCATGCAGTCAGTATGAGCAGTGGTTGTCTGCTCACAAGCCTAAATTCATTGTGTGTGTGTGTGTGTGTGTGTGTGTGCGTGTGTCTGCTGAGGCGTAAAGAGACTATTCAGTGTTGGGCGAGAGAGGGGCCAGTTGGGATGAACCCTGAGGGCCGGTCCTCTCTCTCTCTCTCTCTCTCTATCTCTCTCTCTCCCAACAATCAATAATCCATTATATACCAACTACATTTCACCACTGGCCCTGCATCCCCCTCACACAAACACACACATTCTAACGCACAAAAAGCACTCGCCTCTCCACAGTTCATCTTTTACGGTAAGTTAACTTGCTGTGCTATAAAATGCCAGGTAAGAAATTTAAAGAGGAGACGTTTAGGAAATTGGAAGTTTTCCTAGAGGTCCCATCATCCATTTATCTCGACTTCTCTCCAATGTTTGCCTACTTATCCGGTTTATTTCCTTTGATTATTTGATTTTGTATGTTGGGTAGCGTGTAAACAGTATAGCCTCTATGACAATGCAATGGATGAGGTGCTTAACCGCATAATAATGGAACCAAACACGCTGAGCTGGTAATGAATAGTGTTTTGCTGTTTGGCAAACCAATGAGTTGAGCATTAAATCGCCGTAACTATGATACAGAGAGGTTAGGGAGATGTGTAAGGACACACACTACACAAACACACACACACATACATATACACACGTCAGCAGTGGGGTTATTATTGAAACATGGCTGTTCTCGGAGGGCTTACCTCAGCTCTGCTGACCTACTTATCCCCAGACAGTTCATCTCATCTTGTAGCTCCATCAATGCAGGATCAGTGCATTTTTCAAATTGAGCTATGTGTGCGTGTGTGTCCGTATGCGCTCAAATCCTAAACCAAATTGTGCATTTTGACCAAATGCACAGAGACAGTAACCAAACCACTAACAGGCATCAATACTGACAAGAGAAGATAGAAGAGCTTGATTGTCTTTTGTTCTCAATGTGATGTGACGGACGGCAGATTAATCCCTTGTTTGACTGCAACCAATGAGATGCATTATTTTGTCCTAAAACAAGCCAAAACTTTAATATAAACGAACATCAGTTTTCCAGCCAATGCACGAGCGGTATCTTGTTTTTATTCAAAATCACAATTATGATGAAGCTCATTCCATATTGTCTCAAATCCCCCCAAACTACAATTGCATTGTGCCTCTCACACCAGAACTGTCACAATAGCTCATGTCTATACCTCCTCTGAGCTGCGGGGAGTCCAACACGGCCATTGTTGGATGCAGGGGACCATCCTACACTAGAGGCCTGTCTGAAGCATGTCTGGTTGGGGAAGACAAAGGGAAGACCCTCCTGGTCCCATTCCGGAGGAGATGCTGCCTGGTACCCTCAACCGCTGATTATGGCTGAAATAAAAGGGGGGCCCTGGCTCAAGTTTAGGATTGCGAGCACGATAGCAGGTGCTGAGGCTAACGTTGTCATGTTAAATTAAGGAAAGTATTCTGGTGTGTTCCAGAGATGTGATTCCCCCAGGTTTGAAACGAGAGGAGCCAAAAAGAAACAGGCTTGGTGGGACATGCTACACGGAATGTCACGTCTAGCAAAGTTAAAGTCTGTGTAATGAGGAATGCGAGTACAGATGTGGTCACACGATAAAAACCGCACGGAGAACAGGCACAAACGTTTCTATTCAGCTGAAATGTAAAGCTTAGTGATACAGCTTGCACAGGGTGAAGGGCTCCTTTGTTCTGCAGTGTTTCTGAAATGAAGACACAATGAACACTACTTAACTCTAGCCTGCCCATGATGCATAGGCATAAAACAAGATTTACAACGCAAGATCGTCAAAAATACGCTTCCCCTATAGAGACTTCATTCTTGTCCACTAGTTATGGTTGCAGACAGTGGTTATGGTTGGGTGTTTGTGACTCCAGTGGTTTCCACAGCCACCGTTCATTTGAGATTCCTGTGGAACCTTCCTATGACACGTCTGCGGCTGTTACCCCTGCCTCAAATCTGAATACACTTTTACCAAAGCAAGAATCTTATAAACAGTTAGTGATTCAGTCCTCTTAAAGAAACACTGTACGCAAAAATCATGTCATTATTTAGTCACGCTCACTTATGCTGTTATTGTCAATGTGGAGTACATAATATGGTAACACTTTACAATAAGGTGCCATTTGTTAACATTAGTGAACAGCGCATTTATTACACTATTTATTAATCTTTGTTAATGTCAATGAAAATACAGTTGTTTATTGATGTTAGCGCACAGTGCATGAACATTTTAATAATGCATTAGCACATTAAATAATGACCCTAACCCTAACCCTAACCTAACCCTAACCCTAACCCTAACCCTAACCCTAACCCTAGTGTTACCGAAATGTTTCAAACATAAATAAATGCATTTATTTCAAACAAATATATATCTTTTGCAACATTAAAATGTCTTTGCTGTGACTTTTGATCATTTTAGAGCATCCCTGCTGGATTAAAATATAAATTATTTTATTTTTACGTTTGCTGAACCCCAAACTTTTGAACAACGGTGTAATTGCATCTTCCTTTTCACTATTTTGCTTTAAATAAAACCAGTTCATTAGGAAGTTAACGTATTCTGTGCTACCCTGAGCAATTTTCCAGTATACAGCGGAACAAATGCGCTTGGTGTAAATGTTATCTATCCTTATTAGTACTGAACTTTTTCTGTGACATATTACTGCTGAAGTAATTAAATCATAATTAAATGATCAAAGATTGATAAGCAGCCATATGCTTGAGGAAACTCTTCGCTGAAGCCCTTACGAGCTCATTTAAAGGCAGGATCCGCTGTTCACATGCAAGCGACAACACATGTGCCTGTAAAAACACGAAAACACACACAAAGACGGCCAGCTTTCAGTGGAAAGAAACAGCAGCACATACACAGGCCCGTATCTGAGAGACACAGCCCTGAGCGAGAGCTCCATTCTTTCCCCTCCTCTCTTTTCTCTGGCTGATGAATGGCTATGGCGAATCAACTGTCTGCTCGCTTATTCAACCTGACGGCTAGTCCAGCTCAGCACAAACGCCCCATGCTCTGGACACTACTCCTCTGCTCTGAGCCAGTGTGTGTGTGTGTGTGTGTGTGTGTGGGAGAGAAAGAGAAAAAGTGTGCATATCCTCATGTGAAAGACAGAGCTAAACAAGTCCCTGACACATATGGTTTTTCTAACACGCCCCGGCCTGAATCGTAAACCGTGAGCCAAAATCCTATGTGCGTATGTGTGTGCGCGCACACTGTGCACATATGTTAATTGTTGCATCCGTGCCAAACAAACATGTTGCATGTCAGTGTGTGTGTGTTTGATAAATCCTAAAATACCACGAGAGGCCGAGCAAGAGGGGCTGTAGGTTTTAAAACGGACTACAATGGCACTGCTGATGTCCATCTTACACCACAAACCAACAGCGCTGCACAATGTGTGTGTTATTGACTTGTGACGCTCATCTGCTAATAAGATTACACCGCTGCAGTCACTTCTTCACAAAGCAGTAGTTTTGTCCAAGCTCAGTCCGAATTTGTAGCTCATAACTGTATAATGGAATGACAACGGACGTCAGTATTGAGAGCAGTGCTTCTCCAGTAGAGATTACAGACGTGCGAGGGCTCCACAACCTCCCAGCGCCGTCAGAACGCCACTCCCTAGAGCCAGAACACGGTTACACAAGCAATAAAGAGAGAGATTATTTTCCTGCTGGTGTGCTTGATGTCTGAGCAAAGAATCTGCAAATCCTGAATGATGATATGAATGAAAAGTACAACTAATGTGACACTTTCGGATTAACAGTGGCTTTAAAAACTGCTGTTATGTTGCGTAATTAAAAGGTGCAGACCTTTCGGTCAACAGATGTTAACAATAAGTCAAGCTATGTGTAATCTATATTAATGTATGACAAATGTCTAAAAACTTCCTTAAAACAATATAGGAATATTCTTTGGGTTGCGCAACTTTGGGCGAACAGAGAGGGACCCTACACCCTCATACTCAAGTCAATTAACCATTAAACTGAAATTAAATTACCCGTCGTCATTTATTACTTTAAAAACTTATAAAAATATATATTTAATTATACATATATACTGCGTGTATATATATATATATATATATATATATATACACCTTTGTGCATGGAGCACCATATGAGCGCCAGCTAGATTTAGCTTGTTTTAAACAAGGATTCTTATAATTTCCTTTTGTGCATTACAAAGTAACACGCCTGAGGTCACGCTGTAATGCTACAGTGTACATAATTCATGTAAATCTGCTATAAATGCTATAAATGTTTTGGGATAAAGGGAAAATATTTCTACAGGTGGCCTTATAGGTGTGTTTTCTGTGTGCAAGCCAAAGCACGCAAGTGTGCACGTATTCCTGTGTGTGTGTGTGTGTGTGTATAACAGCAGTAAAAGAGAGATGAGAGAGGGACACCAGCAGTAATGCTTATGTAATATCAGGCCGAGCCTCTGCAGCACTCCTGATGGCAGTATGACATAACACCTATGCGACCACACAGCTCGTCCAAGAAACACACACACACACACACACACAGATCTGGTCTATATGATTTGAATGAAATCTATAATCTATCTATGACTTGATAGTTTCAAAGAAATATACTACCCACAGATATATGAACTTCTTCTCTTAATTGAACATGATACTGAAATGATAAAAATAGTGTACTTCTTTCAGAAGAATGAATGTGAATGATGAATGGGGCCAAAGTCTATATGACTTATGAACTACAATCCACATCTACTGAAGTGTAACCATCTGAAACTTAGAAGCAGCAATGCCTAATTTGTGTACAAATGATTCTTTTGAATCAGTGAATCAGTTGATTCAGTCCAAACTGGTCTTAATGATTTGTTAACTAACTAATCTGGTTCAAATAAGTTCAAATCACTAACTCAATGTGCTTCCCCACACAATACTACTGTATATATAGTGATTCAAAGATACTATTAAAGATTTTAGAAATGGGCTGAACTAATGTTCATTTTTTAAATGTTCTGCTTATATTTATTCAATCGGATGCTAGTTTTAGCACATCAAGTACTAAACAAAAATGAGAAATTATGCTAAAATAAAAATATTTTATTTCAAATAAGAAAAACATTTGAAACTCATGGGTTTAGTTTTTACTTTTAATACCTTTAGGCATGTATTTAGGTTTTGTTTTTCCCCTCTCCGGGTGACTATAGAATTGATTAGAATGACAGTAAGTGGCTTGCAGATGCACTTGTGTGGCTGGCGTGGTCTACAGCTGAACTATAATCTGAAGGCATTAACTTGCTCTCTAAAAAAAGCTCTCTGAACAGGGATTAGATTATCATGGTAAGGCCAGCTCAGACTCTCTTTCTCGTTCTCTTTTTTTGTCTCTCACTCCCCTTCTTTTTTGCACACATTTCCAACAAATGAAGGTAAAATGCAACACGAAACAGAAAAGGCTGCAAATGTGGGTCAGTCCTCCAGTCAAGCTCTGTAAACCATATCAGTGTTTCATCTTTACGTCAAGCATATGTTATGGCACAGAGCAGCCTAAACCTCTTCATTGGGTTTATAGCTGGAGGGCGAGCGATTGTTGGCTATAGGGGCTTTGGTAGCCCCCTGGAGCAGCAACTCAGGGTTAAGTGCCTAGCTTTGGGTTGCCAGATCTGCACCAGATGAGCTGCTCTTAGATTTGACCCATATTTGGTAGAGTTCTAATAATAATAAAAAAAAAACACGCAGTCAAAATCATTCCTTAAAAGGAATAGTTTACAGAAAGGTTGTAATTCTTTACTCATGTAAGAGTCAAAAAGCTTCTAAAAATCAAGATATAAACATCGATTCTTGTGTTATATACACTTTCAAACAGCACGGCTCATCCCTCCATTGCTTGTATGCTTTATTGACCTTGATGGCAGCCCAAGTGGGACACTCTTCCCCAGAACCGTCTGGCCTGCGTAAGTATATCTGCGTCCTTGGCGAGAGACGCGATCACGGTCGCTCGGTTAGAGCTCGCAGGGCAGCCAGATGTCTTTCTCATGGCCTTCAAAGTATTGTCTCTCCAGCTGTTTATTTATTAATGTTGAGTTCACACTGCGATAACTCTCACCCTGCAAATACTGTTTATTATACCAGAACCACGAGAAGTGGCAAGCATTTACAAGACGAATGTAAATACATTTTTAGACTTTCTGCAGGGGAAAAGCCACTGTACTATTTTGCCTGTGCTTGCTTTTCCATCCGAGGCAGAAAAACCCTCTCCCAAGTCTGTGTTATTCTGCTACCGAGATATGATGCTGCTTACTCTTTCTGTACAGTTCAAATCATACGAGTGCTCAGGAAAGGATTACAACCTGAAAATCCCTATATATGAGCAATAGAGCCATGTTTACATTAGCAAAGGGAATACCTGAAGCAGATCTTGAAAAGTTTCGTTTTCAGAGACTGGATTTCTTCAGAGAGAAAAAAAAACATGATTCCCAAGAGATTATTCAAAAGCCATTTTAAGCATTCAGGGTGTGATCCTAATCTTTCTCACACACACACACACACAATTATGCTTATTTTTGATACTCCTAGTAAAAAAGAAGTAAATACATATAAATATATGCACATAGGTCTGATATAGAAATAGTTCAACTTTATTTGGCGTACTACTCGCACATTTATTAATATTAAGTTTAAAATGTGGCACTTCTCATGAGGACTGAAGGATCTTTGAATATTATCACTCTTCAAATGTGTACCTGTAGTATACTTTCAGATATACCAATCATATCTTTATTTTTATTGGACATCAGCACTACATTTTCTCAATTAAAGTGCATTAAGTAAAACATTAGTTGCTCCAAGTAAGCAGCCTTTAAGTATACCAGTTTAGAATAAAAGTACAACTTCAGGGCATTAAGTACATGTATTTGTAGCATACTATGCATTTTAAATGAATTACAGTATTAACGTAATGCATTAATACATTAAGGAATATGAATCTATGCTTTAAGGTCATCGTCACAGTCTCTGAACAAGCTCATGTTTCTTAAAACGTCTGGTTTCTCTCACTCTGCTTAGTTCAGAGAAGGACAGGTAATCTAACACCATGAAAGCCATCTCAATCGCTCTTATTCCCTCCCTCTTCTCTGTTCTTCTTTTGCGTGTTCCTGTTCTTGTAAGAGAAGATCTGTCTCTTTTTAATGAAACTCCCCCGTCACACCCATCTCCCATCTGGTGTGTGTGCATATATGCGTGTGTGAGGTTGGTGTGTGTGTGTGTGTGTGTGTGTGTAACCAGAGGGAATAAGAACATGTGTACGTACGTGTGGTGTCATTACAACAGGAAGCCTTTGCTCTGATGAGAGGTCTCACTTCCTGTTTATAGAGCAACCACTGGAGCACAACAATAGCTGGAATTCTGATGGATCGGCAGAGAGGACCCCCAACTCACACCCTCCAGAGAAAAGATTTAGTTTTTCAGTCTTGCTGACAACAACACAGCACAATCTGTGAGAAATCAGCAGGCGGATATGTGTGATTAATAGTAAAAATATAACTATTTAAATGTTTAATAAATATGGTAATGGTATTGAATGTGATACAAGTTACGTCATACAAAAAAAGTTGTCTTGGTTTTACGTGCAAAATCTAAATAAATGTTTCATATCTGTATATTTGTTTAACATTTCGTACAATTTTCAATTGCTTCCATCCATTGGTCATTTACTACAGCTTAACTTCAACAATAGCCTACCATGTTATTGTGTAAAGGGCTTTTTTGGATCACGTCTGATCAAAATGGTGTCCCTCACTGAGGGATATGTCATGTCGGGCTCTCTGGGATTTGAGGTCAGTCCAGCTGGACGTCTGGTGCCAAAGCGAGGTGGATTACACCCTTTAATCCCAGTCACCCCAAAGGAAGTGAACTAAAGCTGCCAGCGTCCTTCTTCAGACCACAGACTTCATTCAGCTGATCTTTTTCTGAACCTCTTTCAACAGACTTGGTGACATGTGAGAGAACAGTGCTAATATCACTTGTCACGATACTATAAAAAACAAATGTAAAAGAGTTTTGCCCTCAGGGGACTTACGAGATGAATTATATATTTACACTGTATCATGTGACGAGGGTTAAGACTACTCAGTATACTAAAATGCATTAGTATATGTAGAATGCTGGAAATCGTTAGTTCAACAGGCTTCACATAAACAAATCAGTTTAAATAAATGCACGCTGTATTGTATCTCCTCACAAACAATATGGCTGCCCAGACAACAAGGTGTTTTGATTGCACTTTTTATAGCACAACGTATTGATTTCAGGTACAACACTCTGCAATAGCTGTACTCGCAAGAGAGTGTAAGTAGGCAAAGCGAAAACATACACTAGAAACTCTTCAGGAACTTACACGAGTAATCTGAACAGAAGGGATGCACTGTATTGGATATGAGAGGTTTGGCACTGAATGCTAGCTTTATTTTTCTCAATAAGCCAATTCCCTTGAGCTTGAGCTATTAATAATCTCTGAGCTCTTTCTCAGAGGAACAGCTGTTGGGGAAGCTGAAATTTGCTAATATTTCCCACCTAGGCTCATTGGAAAAAACGTGCCTCTACTTACACAAACCTCTATAAACAATTCACTGCAGTTTCCAGGTGAAATGAACACCAGTGGCACTGAAACACCATTGACTTTTCATTCCTGTTCAAACTAATTCTGATCACTGGCGAGCAACACAGTATCGTCTTCAGAATCTGAAGCGATTTTGAACGGGATATTAGCTCGCCAGTGATCTACGGCTCTGTGATGCTCTACTATCGATTAGGTTTTGGATTTAGTGTACATTATTTTCAAACATAATAGAGCGTGAACCATTTAGCACTATTTATTCTAATTGCTGTAATATGTAGAATAACCAATGGGTTGCATTCATAATTATCTGTTTCCGGGGGAAAACGAAAACACTCAGCACCACTCACGAGACATCCCACCTTGAAAGTTTTGCAAGATGTGCAAGATATTATGTAATATCATCATCATTCAAATCATTGGTAGCCTATATTGTCAAGACATAATACACGTCCTTTCCATTTATGTAATCGTAATTAATTCAAAATAAATATATACATATTTACATACGTGTATTATAATCCAACGTTTAGTCGACATCTTATATTATTGGCTACAAAGTGCACCAAACGATATATAACGTGCTGTGCTTTTCTACATGTTGTTTTACAGACAAACCAGACTCTGAATAATTTACAGCAGCAAGGCCTTGACATCCACAGGATCCAATTAGTTGAAATCCACATGCAATCAGTCCACAGGAAAAAGGCACAACAGGGACATCTCCAGAGAGACGAGACACTATTAGCAAGTTTCTAAAATACAGAGGGGTGCACTGCGTAAAGAGAAGAGCAAATGCACCGCTGCTTTGACAGAACATGGAATCCTTGAAATCAGATCAGCGAAGAAAGAATGCGATACTCGTATACAAATACCTCAGTTACTCAAACAAACCTCTGATAAGGTTCTACTGACTTAGTAACAGCTGTGCTTTAAATAGAAGCAGCTATTAGATATAGTGCAGTTTAATATTATAGAGCACTGTGGTGTAGTACTGTATAGCGTAGGATCCAGTATAGACATTTGCTTGTGGCCTTGTAAAATGTAATTTTTAAGTAATCAGTTTTAAGTGCCCCCAAAAATAAATGAAAGCATCTGATGGCGAAATGCACAACCCAGACCGGCTGAATGTTTGTCTTTGCTGAAGTTTAAACTTTCCATAAATCAAGTGGAGAACTGCACAGCTTGTTAATGTTTTCCTTCAAACCAAAGACTGACTTTCTTCTGCTGACAACAAAAGATCATTTGAAGAATGTTGCAGCTGTTTTTGTGCAGTCGATAAGGCCCAATGTTGTACTGTGGTAAAAACAAAAAGCTATTTTTTTTTAATATTATTATTATTAAGTATCCAGTTTTGAAAACGTTGTCAGCTTTCATTTTTGGGTGAATTGTCACGTTATGAATAAACTATATAAAATACTATATCATTGACATTGTGTTTAGTTATGGTGGTTACAGCCCTGTCTAACTAAAACACAACTAGCAAGTCAGGTTTACATAGCAGAACAAATTTAAGCAAGGAACACAATTTAACCTTCTTATGTGGAAGTGTAATTAAAATTCCCTGTATCTTTATCAGTCAGATTGAGTTTGCATTACAAGCTGGAGAGAAAAAGAGCCGTTTCAGTTCTGTCTAAGGGTGGAGCTGCTACAACTGTTTGTGTGGTTTCCAGTCAATGGCAACAATGGCTTGTTTCTACAATCTCAAATGGAACATTTGTTAAACATTGCATGACTATGCACTGCCGAATAAAGTATATTAAAGGGCTTTGGTCTGGTTCTTAGTGTAGTATAATGAGGTTTGGACCAGTGTGGCATTGATATGGATGATGTGCTGCTGTTTGGATAAGTATTATGTTCTTGTATAACATGATGTGGTTTAACCAGGTTTGGTTTGGTATGGTCTAGTCTAATTCGGCCTCTCATGGTATCATATGATGAGTCTTTCTACATTGCTTTAGTCTGGTTATGCTGCAATGAGGCAAAGCCATAAAACAGAGCAGCTCAGCCAAAAAGAAGAATTACATGTTCCACAAAACTTTTGAATTATATGTTCAAACGTTTACAGTCAGTAAAAGGTTAAAAAAATAAAATAAATAAATAAAATCATTTAATTTTAAAATATCTGTTTTATTATTTAATATATATGTATGTAACTTATATCTGTGATGTCACAGGATTCATGATTCAGTAATCATTCTAATATGCTGATTTGCCGCCGCTCAAGAATCATTTTTATTTTTGAAAACAGTTAATCATTTTGTGGACATTCTTTCAGGTTTGTTTGATGAGTAGAAAGTAAGGCATTCATTTATATAAAAATGTTTTTTAACATGCACTGCAAAAAAAAATTAACAGTAAAAGACTGAAAATGCTGTGGTAAAAACCTGTTAAATGGTTAATTTAAAATTTACAGGTAAATACCGTAAACTGACATTTCCAGAATTCCCTGCATTTCTTTAAAAATTTTGTTCGAACTTGATGTTTTTTCTTTAAAAATAACTGTTTCTAACTGTAATGTTGTTAAATGAATGTTTACTGTATATTTGAGTGTAATGAGTCTCATCACGATGGTGTTTAGTGTTTGTGTGAATGACTCTGAGCTCCTTCTATATATCTTCATATTTAAAAGCTGCTTGTGATGGGCTTTGGTTCATCATGTGACTTTCTCATCATCACTGCATTTGGTGTTTATCAGTGTATTTCACAGCTTCAAAACAGATTTCAGTATTTTAATAGGTTGGTATATTAACATTATATCAGTGAATGAAATTACGGTATTTAACTGTAAATTTAATTTAAAACTTAAAATGTTGTTACTGTATTTTTTGCGGTCAAATTCCAGCAACCACAGCTGCTGGTTTGAGTAAAATCATACACAAAAGATGAATTTATGAAGAAAATATGGGCTGTGCTTTTTCTTTCTTTCTTCTCTTTTCTTCATAATATGGCAGTGAATGAGGACCTGAGCCATCAGTCGTAAAACATAAAAAGCCCCATAAAATCACACAGACAAGGATTTTCAGTTAATATAACAATACAGATAGTTTAAGAAATTTCTTTTAAACTGCCATTTTGGAGTTTTGGTACATTCCCCATTTGCCTTTTGCTAAAAAGTGAATAAAATATTCTTTTAGAGTAATGTATCCCTTGAAAAGGACAAAGGCACTGGAAAATGATTCAGAAAAAAAACTTTGCTAGCTATAAGCTGGACATGATGGCAGTGAGGTCATGGTCAAACACAGGGATGTGTGCAGTATACAGTACCAACCTGTTCCTGTTGGAACGTTGGACAGGAAGATACACACTGCCATCACTTGTTGTGCTCTCTAGTGCCAAAGCTGTGCCCTGCTTAGCTCTCTCTGTCTCTCTCTCTGCTCGCTGCTGCCAGCTCACTCATGTGCCAAGCCCTCCACTAGACACAGGGCATTATGCATGCCCAAACATAGCTGACACACACAAATTCTGGACACAATCATTCCAAAACAGTTTTTATGCTCAAAACACATTTGTTCGCATTACTGCAAGCAATTTGGAGTAATGACATCAGCATCGTGTTTTTCCGCTATAGTGGTTGATGCTGATTAGTCAGCATGACATATTTAGAAGATAAGGGATCTGCCATTATTTGAAAATCTTCTAGTAAAGACAGATAGTTTTTGTTTGATTATTAAACAACACACAGGCATATTAGGACATGCATTCTTAACTAAACGCTCTGGAAAAACAAGTAAAGTTAGTTTACCTTACTATACCAGTTCAGGTGATAAGCCTCAAAACAGAATTACTCAGAAGTAATGCATTTTATAATTGATAGTTACATTATTGATCATTTTTCAATAAAGTAGATTCATTTTATTACTATATTTTTTCATATACAGTATATACCTCATTTAAAAAGTTGTACGAGTGATCGCATTTTATATCTAAATATCAAACCAAGCAGCTAAGTAGCTGAGAATTAACTTTTAACATCTAAATAATTATTTAATTAAATGTTCAGCTCGGAAAGTGCTTTCTTTAAAGTAAATGCCACGTGGTTTAATATTTTGTTATATAAGGCAAATGACATTCGCACATTTAAAAATTGTAGCTTAAGACTTTCTGGAGCAGCTGTATGCCACTTACTCCAAAACACGAACCATTTGCTGCCAAATCAAAAAGCGAACAAAAAGCACAAATAGGTATATAATCAAATAAATATCAACCAATTTAAGAAGACATCTGTTCACTCTTAACCTGGACGTCTTAACTCGGCAAATTAAACTCTTCATGCGGAGTCTCTCCTCCCCCTCAGCTGCACTTAATCCCAGTGATTAAATCATTTTTCTTCAGCCCTAATTTTGCCTGTTACAGGGCTCTGATGGAGGATGGGCGTGCTCTTTATTGATTGGTGGGTTGAGCAGATTACCCTAATAGCGGGATTACCGCCCACATGTTGACCACGCGTGTCGGAGCTGCTGGGCCGTGGTGCCAGCTCCCTATCAGATGGCCAGAGGGAGCGATGAAGACATAACACACCACTCAGAGAGAGCTTGTGTCTGTTCGTCTGTCTAGAGGGTGCACATTAACAAGTATTTGGCAACTCATTAAGTTCTTTTATTTGCAAACTCATTAGTCATCTCAGCTGTGTTGTCAGTTAAGATGTTGTCAAATTTGCCATAATTATCAGGTTTCAGCTGCCTTAGCACAACTTGACAGCTCCAACATGACGGATTCTGTGACAACCGGCGTCAAAGTTATTTTTAATCGAACGCTAGTATCTTACACTACAAATGTAACGCAAATATGCTTCTTGTGGAACTGTTATACAAGTGAAGGATCAATCAAAATGACATTATACCAATAATAAAAGTGATTTAAGGTATAGCATAAATGAAGATGTATTCACTGCTATGCCATTCCAAGCCTGTGCGACATTAAAGATTCATAATTCTGTCACTCAAACACGCACGCATTTCTTTCAACTGCAAAACATAAATTCTGAATTGTGTCGGTAGCCAAATAATTTTGGGCCCCATGGATTTATGTGGCATGTTTTTGTTCATACTAGGGAATTCAATGGGACACAGAACCATCTGATTATTATTTGTCGTGCTTCACAGGAGAAAGAAAGCTATACAGGTTTGGAACGCTATGACAAAGAGTAACCAATAACAGAATTTGGGTTTTTGTGTGGTCTATCACTTGAAATAAGTAATTTATTGAAGAATATCTAACCTGTTCTTTTCCATTTAATGAAACTGAACGGTGACCATCATTGTCCTGACCTAGAAAAAGTGCCTTGTGACTAATTTTTTCAATGATTTTTTTGTCCTTTTGGGAGCTTGACAACCTCAGTCTCCATTTACTTTCATTGTACGGAAAAGAGCAGCTCTGTGTTGTACCATTAAAAAAAAGACATGGATTTGAAATAGCATTAAGGTAAGTAAGAAACTTTCATTTTTGTGTAAACTCAGGTGGATTAAGAACACAATGGAGAGAATTCATGAAATTTCCTTTCAGAAGGATAAACCGACGTCGTTTCTCAAACTGAACTCCCTGTGTATGTCCTTGAAGCCGTTTTCCTGATTATGATTCCATTAGACTGAATGTACAACAGTCAGCTGTTTATCAAACAGACAGTTATTCAAATGAATCCACAACAGGTAAAACTGCACTTCAGTTGATGACATATGCATGACCAAATCCTCCAGCCCTCTCTCTGGTCTACTTCTGTATAGCAATACAGAGGAATAAGCAATGAGAGGTAATGATGCAGCAATGAGACCTTTAACAGCTTTGTGACATGCTGTTGCAATAAAGCCAACTCATAAAATCTATTTCCCCTACTATAAATGTTTTAATAATCAACATCATAAAACATTACGGCACACACTACACCAAAAGGATGTTTCATTTGCGACGCCCGTTATTATGTCTTTTGAATCCAAATGACACTAATGGCTAAGCAGCCTCAAATTGCTTCAGTATAACAATGGCATTAAAATATTAAAGTTGCAAATGTAAGCTTTTCTCATGTGTCCAGATGGGGGAACTAGAAGCTTATTCAGGCCACGGAAAAAGAATTCCAGTAATCTACTGCTGATCCTTCACAATGCCACCCTTGTGCCTTTTGTTTTAGCCTCCCCACTGCCTGTACTCAAAGCCACTGATAATGTTAATGGTCCCTTCCTCCAGCCAGCGGATCTTGAGCTATTAGGGGTTGCGAGAGGACTGAAAACACTTGTTAAGTCATAGTTGAATGCTGAGGGGACGAACAGGGTCAACTTTGCAAGGTCAACGCAAGTTCAAGCCATAAACCTCAAACAAAGTGAATGTAGTCTGGCAACAAATGAATGTGTCAAATTAAGACCAGACACTTGTGCAGTGTTATTTAATATTGTGGATATATTTGAAAAATGTGAAGAAAATAACCCTGCTTTGTATTCTAGGTAGACAATTGTTTTTTTCTTTTTTTAATGATAGAAAAAACATTTTAGTTTCCATTTTAGTTAGAATAAAGAACATTTTAATCATTCTAAAGGTTTACATCGTATGTTTATTATAACCTCAAGTGCGCATGTCGCTTTAAATTCTCAAGCGTGTGATAGCAGGATTGATTCTGATTGGTTGTTAATGTTTCTATCGTTCATCAGCTGGAAAACAATAGTTCTGATAATGATTCCAACTTCGCTTCTCTGTGTCTTTATCGTTATAGTTGTGGTCTGGAAGCTGCTATTCTTTACCGTTTTTCGTGCATGGCGTGAACAGAGAATGTTTTCCATTCTAAGGTACCTTTTGTGCAATGTTTTTTCCACTGTGTTAAAGGTTGTTGGTGGATCCACTTAAGTAGGAAACACAGTTATCTTAAATGAACAGCCTGGGCTCCAATTCCACCGTCACTCTTTTAAATGTCTTTAAAAAAGCCTCTTCATTCCATTCTCATTCACAGAAAAGCATTGCGCCAAGTCTTGAAATCCGAAAAAATCCCACATCTTTCACCATTTAAACGGTTGAACCCAAGCCCCATGGCCCTTTTCAGATGAAGAACAAAACAAGCACAGAGCATCTTATCACTCTCTCTTACATCTCAGAACAGTCACGGCTGGGATTTTATAGGTTTCTTAGGTCTCTTCTCAACTCAGACAAGCAGTACAACACCCACTCACTCATTCCCGAATGAACGTGCTGGAGTTTGTTTGATTTGCGCTGTCAAAAGGTGTGTAGTGCGTGAACCGAAGCCGTGTAAACAACTTGCTTCATTGAGGCTGAGCTCAGTAACCAGCTGTGCATAAAAGGGAAGTGACTTTAGCAAAAAGCCCATGCAAATATCTCCCACCACTGCTGCAAGGTAAGGTTTTTGTCTATCAGAACAGAGCACAAGAACAACTGTGGTGTTCAGTGTCGCCTCTTAACAACAAATACATAGTAAACGCAGTAAAGTTTGCAGTTGGGACTTTGAGAAGTTCACTATTTTCACATTTCAATGCTAACTTAGAAAAGGCAGCTTGTTTCTTAGAGTTAAACCACATATGCAATATGGGATCAAATTAATTCCATGTCAATCTACAATATACCACAACTGAAATGTAAAAGGAATACACTCCCACGCCCAAAAGAAAGAGCAAGAGTGATCCATTCATTTTACTCAGGAACAGAGCCCTTATCACAAAGCAAAGGGGTATTAACTAGTGTGCTGACGCCATCCCAGCAGCAGCCCCCCAACGGCCCTTATGCCAGCAGATTCACCTAATAACACAACAAGAGAGCCCTGCATGCAATCATGTTGGGTCATTTGCCACAAAACCTCGCTCAACTTATTTGACTGGTACATGAACTTTCAGCTTCACATGAGCAGATGTTCCCTGGCACCATGACAGTTGTGATAATGATAACGCACACACATATCAGACTCCTCCCTTTCATTCTCCTCATTATCATTATCAAACAACAGTAAAACCAGTTTAACAGTCTCCATCCAAGCTAATAAACACAAAAAACAGGCTAAGCAACCTCTCTTATATGGAAACAAGCATGCAAAAATAAAAAAAAAAAACACTTTAACAATAGCTTTAAGACTATAACCAGTTCCTGAATTTTGAAACTGGACATCATCAAAGTTTATTACAGAATCAAATACTGTATAATCAAAAAACATACTATATTTAGTATACACAATAATTAGTTAAATTACATTTTACAGCTGCGAAATGCCTTACCATGTTTTTATTTATCAAGTGTCCTGATGTGGAAGATCATTCATGCACATTCTTAAGGAAGCACGAATATCCTCTGCTGCTTTTCAAATGCCTCATTCACATATTCCTGATCTCCGTATAGTTAAGATCCCAATTCAACAGGACCGCTATCCAAAAATTCCCTGTAAATCGCAGTCCGTCGTCCTCTAAAGGCTTTGAGCCTTGATAATGGTAAGCTAAATGCGAACTGACAAGCATCCGACAGGCTTTCAGGGAGAGGGGAGGAAAAAAAACTGAACAAAACAAAAAAAGTAAAGCACCAAAGCCCCGCCCTAGACTGTGATAGCTCTCAAAGTAACACTGGGTTTAGATTTAAGACAATCCGAAGCCATTGATCGCTATTGTGTATTGTAGCCTGGATAATAAATAATATATATAATATTTAATAATAGATCATGTTAAAGTAGCCTAACCATGTCGAAAAAAAATCAATAGGATGATGGAAGATAGCTGATAACCTAATTTAAAGCTAATTGCATGGCATGTTTTTTTCCGTCTAAAATAATTGGTTTTCAGTGATGGATCATGTGTTGCACTGCATCAACAAGTTTATTATTTGAATGTAGCCTACAGCTGTTTCCCTGAGCCTGGATGAGTTTTGGGTTAATAGATCAGAACAAAAACAAATGCATTTACCACGATATAAATGCGTGGCGTGGCTATTGTTAAATTAACACGCGTAAAGAGCGAATGAAATATAGATGGTCGTCATTTGTCGATTGTAGACATCTAAATGTCAAGAACGCCTAAAAGTTATGTTCAAAAATACACCGCGACTCTGCATGTCTGAAACAGAGAACCGATTCTTAAGAGTAGACCTATGTGCCATTTAACAAATATTGAACCGAATGCTTTTCACGACATTCAATTCCTGGATGTGTATTTTTTTTAACACCGCTGAATGTGCAGCGCGAAACAAACAGCAGCCAGCATAGTCCGAATCTACAATTAACGATTCTCTAGTGAACCGGTTCTTTATAATGAATCAGACCGTAGAACGCATTCCCTGTAGCTTGAATACCGAGCGAATGATTCGGTTCTTTATAGTGAATCAAAACATAAAGCATGACTGGTGAAGAACAATTCCCAAACGAATGACTCTTATGAGTCGGTTCTTTTGAGTGAATCAAAAGCGCTTTAATGTCGTTTTACTAAAACCACAAACACTTGCTGTGGCTATTGTAGTGTTTTATGCAGGCCTGGGATAAATAAATGAAACACTTTACTGTTACCCCAGTTTTGTTTGTTTTATGTTTGATTTCCACCCTTATAAAAAGTCTATAAAACTAATTAAAAGTCTATGTAAACATGCACATTGCCAGAAATGTGTTGACTTTATTTTTTTTGTATTTCTATTATACAGGCTATGCCCACATGTTATGTAGAAATCCGACTGAATGGTTTCCTCGATCTCATCAGCAACAAACTGAGTGCAGTGCATAACAAACAAGAAATTCTTGTTTCCGAACGTTTCTTCCTCAAAAGTTACTCATTAATGGAATTATGCTAAAGTCGGGTGGAATCGGAGTCAAATTCATTCCGGTTTCCATCTCTATGCAGATGGACAAAGCTCTTCAGAAGAGAAACTTCCTAAAAATAGCGCATGGACAAGCAGAGGGGGTAATGTGTGAGTGCGACACGACACGCTACACACTGCTGTCTATCTACACCAAAGCAAGCAATCATTAAGTGTGCGACTATCGTTTAAAGTGAGTTGCCAATAGATTGATCTCTAATCTTAATCTAATCTGATCTGATTCAGACCAGCGCAGAAACAATGCCTGTTCACATCACGACAGCAAGCCCGAGCGAAATCTCTCCAACCCCC
>JAUYWG010000056.1:15404619-15418907 GCA_034779775.1 Enteromius afrohamiltoni
TTAACCCTTTCCATTAATAATTTCAGAATGATTAAAAAAGGTCCAAAGTTTTACTGATGCGCCAACCCCCCCCCCCCCCCGTTCAAAGTAGAGAACTGTTATTAACACAAAATATTAAATCACCCTACTGTTTATGATCGATTCTGTCTCAGAATTCGGTTCGAAACTTACCTCGGTGCATGCACATGACGTAATGAAGTTGTGGAGCAAAGGCTCAAACGCAAGGTGACACTCCGCGAGGATGACAAACTGAGTGGCATCTGCAGTTTCCCGATGACTTCAGCGTTCAAATCGCAAATCAAAGCGATCTCGTTTGTAGATCGAGGACACAATGTGATGACATCGAGCGGCGTTGATCCAGATCGAGACGGATCGACAGCGAAGTGCCCCGTGTGTTTGGTGCGACACCTGGAGCGGAGATGGTTCCTCCCTCTTTCATTGGCTATTGTTTGTTCAGCATAAAGTTGGGTGATGCAGAAGTCTGCCACAATCTCTGTCTACTGGCGTATAACCTGGTCATATGTGATGATTTACCTTATAATTAAATGATTTGAGTAAAGACTACTATGTGGGTCAAGGACATGATGCTCTTTTTTATCTGAATCTGTTAGGTTATTAAAAATATTTCTTTTACTAAGTAAATAAAGTAATACTGAATTAAGTAGCCTCATTTCAGTCATGTAGTGTGACTGCAGAGAGCAAATAAAAAATAAAGCTAGTTTTTTATCCTTCTTCACCGCTTACTAAATATCTTTAGAGTATAAATGGCCAAATCAAAGTGTCTCAACCAACATGCTGTAAGCCATTTTGTTGTCATGTGATCTCTTTATACCATCATGTGTCAAGATTTTTGCTATTATTTTCTTTTAATAAGGAAGCATGTTTTGTGCAGGTCAAGTTGAGTAAAAATGATAATTCAGTCGTGTTCACTTAAGGGGCAAAGAAAAAGTGGTTACTAGATGTTTTCGTGTTGATTGTTTGCTTTTTATGAAACTGACATGAATACATAAGATTTCTAATAACTTGCAGTTTTAACTGGGTCTATAATCACATATTATTTATCACTGACACATGTGTCTTATAATTGTATCATTGGCACATGATGCATGCTCTTCAAGATTTCATATAGAATTTGCATTGAATGGGATTAATGAATTAAAAATAAAAATGTTATATGTATATAATGTGTGTGTGTGTGTGTCACGCCTTTCATTAGCTGATTTAAACTTTTTTTTTTACAGAACAGCTGTTTTAAATACTTTTTTCACCACACTTGCCTTTTAAAAACAGTGCAATCTAAAGTCAGTAGTCCAACATAATCACCATTGTATAATTTCAGTCCTCCATTACATAACTTTCGCCCTGCCATGCAGAAGTGGATAATGCAGTAGCTGTTTGGCTGGAGCTGTTGCAGGACACCTATGTGAAGAGTGGTCATTAGTGGCTCTCACCAGAGGCTGTGACAGCTGTCGCTTGTGGCTGCCGCTGGGCCCCAGTGCCTCCCCCTCGCCCGCTCACAATGCTCCAGTATGAACAGTAGGTCTGAAAAGACATGCAACCTGACCCCCTCATCTCCACTTACCCATCTCATATTTAATCCCAGACTCACCCTGTCATTAAGCAGCAGCCACACTACCTCTGGCCCACAGCTTTGATCATTAATCAACGCATTGGCGCAATTATCGAACGGCACAGCTGCCAGCCTAACAATGCTTTTTGTTAAAAACTTTTTCCTCGCATTTATCAATCATCCTTTCCAATCGAGTATGCTTGACACTTAGTGTAGTAAAAAAAATCAGGCCTGGTTTGTGGTTTAAATGACTGCCACCCTTTTAAGGGCTTGTTTTCGAGATGGAAGTCCATGAGCGAGAGTCGATGGATTTTTTGGTTGTGGGGGAAGGGCAATTCTGAACTCTTTCACCCCTCAATTCCTCTCAGGCACACACAAAACCTCACACACAGGAGTCTGGACACAAGAGGGACGGATGAGTATAAATTATCACATGTGAAAGACAATAAAGTTCCGAGTGGAATATTTTAACAGAAGCATAAGCAGCGGTGTTACAGGCCGTGCTTAAAAGACGTTTAAAATGTACATTTACATGTAGTCTGCCTGCGACCTATTGTGTTTTAACCCGAGTGTATTTCCATTGCAGACACACTTTGCTCTCACAAAGAACACCTTCTTCTCATTTCTTTTCTTGCGGTGCTCCCGAATGTCCGTCTTTGCATCCTTACGCATCCTCCTAGCTATGAAACGTGTGAAACGATCCGAAAGAAGCAACCTGTTGTTTTCCACCCTGCACAACTTTGACTCTGAGAGCGAGTTTGAAGAGTGGGGGAGGATGCATGTGAATATTCTTCCAGCAGGTCAGGGTTCACGGGCTCCATCGAGAAGTGCAGAACGCTTTTCCTGTTCACCTCCAACTGTGCGGTTTATAGAAACAACAAAATAACAAGCTCAACTGACTCGTTTCTAACTTGAAGTGAGCTGTTGCGTCGATTCATTAGTAGCTGACGCAACCTCTTGGCACTGCGCTGTAGTAAAACAGGAAGCATCTACTTTAAATCTGGGACGTATGCATAGCAGCCTATCGGGGGCATCAGTTACTCTCGACTGAAGCGGAATATGAATAGTTTTGTATAGAATCTTGCAGGAAAAGGAAGTCTAAATATAGGTCACGCCAGCAGATGCAGTTTGGTTTCTCATTGGTTCAAACCGGCATGTTATATACTTAACCCCTCTGCTTTAATCCCTTGTTTTGTGATTTGCAGTGTCAGGCCTGTTGCTTTGACAACAGCAGAATGTGGTGAATATTTCATGATGGGGGGAGGGGGGGAGGGGAGCCCGCCAAACTTTGACCCGGGGACTAATCTATTCAGACAAAAAGAGGCAAACCGGAGCTGGATCCTGAGACAATTAAGGTGCACCGTGTTCAGCTCTCTGTGAGTTCTCTCGTTCCAGTGCTACGTTTACAAATCACTCCTGCTGCTTTTTCAGCTCTTAAGCAATGTTCTGTTAGCTTTTTCGATGACCAATAAAGCAGAAAAACAGCACATGAAGTTATAAAGTGCTGTCAAATCAAATGACATTTTAGATTTTATTATACATGATAAATTCTAATTCCACCCAAAAATTCAATCTGCCTTTAACCCGCTTTGGTACAGTGTTGGCATAACATATGGCTCCTCTTCAATTTATTGCTCTTCAGGGAGAAAAAAAAACTACAACAGTTGTTGAATGTTAAATATTTATAAGCAGCATATTTGTCTGTTATTACATATTAGTCACTTATTAGCTTGATTTAAGACAGATTTACAGTAAATTGAGGAAAAAATAAACATTGCCATATGTTTCTGTAGCTCAGTGGAGTCATCATTTTAATCATTTTTAGCAGCATCAATTCTATCGAAATATATATTCAGTTATTTGGAAAGGGTTCTAATAAAGCTGTGTTTATGTAAGAAATCAAAGATGTATCAGGAATCAGGAAAAAGACAATACAGCACTTAAGTTCACTTTAAAGATACATATCACAGAATAAAGCCCTCAGTCTACGTTTGTACGAGATCCGAATGTATTAATACACAAATATAGAGCAGTTGCTAAAAGAAACTTGAACTGAGAGAAACAGTTGGCCTGAAAAAAATCATTCGCTCACCCTTATGTGTAAGTTTTTCTTCTTATGTTTAACACAAAAGGACATATTTTGAAGAATTTGAAGTACCAAACAGTTGTTCCCTATTGACTTCCACAGTAGCATGGTAACGTCAAAATATTTTTTTTTTATATTCAACATAAAGAAAGAAACTCATGCAGGTTTGGAATCACACGAGGGTGAGTGAAAGATGACAGAACTAGAGGTGAACTAGACAAAAACAAAATACAAATATTAAATACACTCCCCCTTATGTTCTTTCTTTTTTTGTTATCTCGTTCTTTATTTGTAAAAAAAAATTTAAAAAGTGGGAAATATTCCATAGTGACAGTATATGTAGTATATATACTTTATTTAAAGAGATTTTTGTGTGAACAGACAGTAGTGAAGGTCCCCCTGGAGCACCTTAAGGTTAAGGGCCTTGCTCAAGGGCATTGAGTAAAAGATGATCGCAGTAAGTCTCCAGGGCCCCTCCTAGATCGCAATTGAACCTTTGTGCCTTTGTGTTCCTATCCTGGATCCTCTCCGGTAAGATATTGTAGGTTTGTGCGATGACTGACACTCCCGAGCAGAACTTAGAGATGCTGCAGAAAGTCTTCCGCCGTCCATTACTGCACAAATCGCATTTATTTCGCCTCTCATCATCCATCAAAGCATAGGCGCTTTCATCTGGCAGTGTCTCTTTGTACCTGTAATTAGTTTTGGGACAGGAGATCGACTCTATTAAAACAGCATAAAAAGAGAATAAAGAGGTTTGTGTTTTCTTGTCATGGCTTGCTCAGGAGCTCTGCCTAATAACGGCCGATAGATTTGTTCTGTCAGGCTATAGAGAAAAAGCTAGTCTGGCATATTTATGACATTACCTCAGAGCAGGACCAGGGCTGGAGTCAGCTGCTCGCAGGCCAAAACTGCTTTATTGTGTGTCCTGAAGTTGCACGGATGGCTTTGTGGCTCGGACTAAAAAACAGATATATTATTGCTAATGTTCCTGTGAAGTTTTTTTTTTAATGTTCTTAAACAAGTAGTAATTTGGATTTTTTTAATGGCGTAAAAAAAAGCAAGCAGACGCTGAATTTTTAGGTTGAAATATGTGTTCTTGTACAACACACTCTAGTATGTTTTATTTATAACTATGAGAAATGTGTCATTTGTTTGCTTTGTTTACAGTGATATATAAATGTCTAACTAAATTATTTAAAAAAAAAAGAAAAATATATACCATAGCATATGAATTAATGTTCCGTTAACGTTAATGGAGGAAAATGTATTTATTAATTAATTAATTTCGTTTTTCTGATGTGATACAGGGTTGCAAAACAGCAATGTTGTTCACCTTATTTTTCTATTTTAATATTCAGTTTATGCATTAAGGAAAAAATATGGAGATTACTCCGTTGATAGAACAGAAGGTTATGATAGTATACTTTTTATCTAAAGAGATTTTGTGTGCATTAGTGAACAAAAGTTTGAAAGAACGTTACTAGAACATTAGTCAAAGATCTGAGAATGTTCCCTGTTAGCTTTCTGATTTGAGTTGTGTTCAAGCTGAAGACAGACTGTGTAAGAGTTTCGAATGCAGCATCGCCCGCAGGTGACTGATAGTGGAGAGCAGCTGTCTAACATGCAGTTTTGTCCATCTGCAAGCTGGCAAGGAATACGTCCCTCCTAAAAAAACACCAACAAAATGACAGTATGTGTGTGATGCAGCTCTTCTCACCTTTGAAAAATGGTAGTATCAGCTTTCATTCAGAAACTCATTTCTAATGCATTCTAATGCAATACACTACATTGGCCTAATAACCAGCGAATCTGATCTCTCTCGGAGATGGACATGCGAGGAGGAGGGAGGATGAGGGGATGAATGAGAAAGGAAGGGAGGGCTGAGAGAGAGAGAGGGCTAGCAGGGGCGCGGGCAGATGGTCGGGCTGGTGTGGAGTCTTGCTTCGGTGGAAATCCCTGAGTGCTTAACCCCTCCTCCACCAGGGAGAGATGTGTCATGACAACAGGCCCTCCACCTCCCTGCAGCAGATCCTCACTTCTATCACCGACCCGGGCCCCCAGAGGAGAAGAAACAGCTCTGTCAGTCTGCAATACTCTGCAATACTACTCACATCTGCCTTGTTCATGCAAGTTCAGATAGATAGATTAGTCAGGGGATTAAAAAAAGAGATGTTTAGGATATTGACCTGAATGTCGTAATAAACCTCTTCTCTTTCTGTTAGAGCCACTGCTGCCCTCTACTGGTTGATAGCAGTCACGACTATATGTTGTTTGCAGTCTTTGAACCCGAGGCCTTCCGTTTCCAAGACAAAAACAAACAAAAAAACAACTCGTGAAGTTTTTCCAGTAACTTGTGGAGAAATTATACATACATGCATATCATTTTGTAAAAATATATGTACAAGCATGTGTGTGTGTTTTCATATACAAAATAAATATGCATGACACACACACGTTATGCATTCAAAAACCTTTATTTTGGATGGTTTGAAACCTGCATGATCTAAATTAGGAATAGCTACAAAAATGGCTATTCACTATAGCAATTTCAATGACTCTCTGATATTTTATACATTTTCACGACACATCTCATTTAACCAGGTTTTCCAAGAATGTGGGAACCCTGCCACTTCACACACACACACACACACACACACACACAAATATGGACGAGGCTTTACGTCTAGATATTTGCCTTATATTAAAGCACTCCTTGTGTTGCTTTACACTTTGTCGTATTTAAAATCATTTTACATGATCTCGAGCCCACCTAGTTTACATAACTATGCTGCGAATCTTGGGAAAACAAACTAGCTAATGGATTTTCTTGTCAAAGATCGTTGAGAGTAAGAAGAAAATCAAGTTCAAATCCAATATCAAGTGGATTTCTAGTACTCTAGTACTAAACGTGCGCTTCACTATTACACCAAAGGAGGGCAGTGTTTCACGGGTTATAGTCATATGATCAAACACCTGTTGCTATGCGCCGCAAAACACGTGGAATGATTTGTGTGAGCGTCATGTGTTGTAGATATTCCAAAAACAGATCAAACATTTTTTCTTCAAAGCAAACAGAGACACAACCTCCTCCTCTTTTTTTTTTTTTTTTTTTACCGTTTTTTACTTTTTATTTGGACTTCGAGGAAAATGTGTTGGGATCATGTTCAAAGACAGGTTCGTGACAGGTTCTCAGGTGTCCATTTGTGAACCCTCCAGAGCTGAAGAGCGTGTTTGAAGTCATGAAATATTATGTGATTTCAGTGAAAGGAAATAGTCACGTGATCATACCAGAGGAGTAGTTACTGAATCGATATTGGCTCTTCTTTGTTCTTGTAAAGGTTATGGATCATTTCTTTCCTGATGATTGTTTTTTCTTGTATAATTAGACATGCTGTGTAGCAGTCTTCTTGTGAAAAGCCCAGGTTGTGTGTCGGTGAGCTTCAGTCTGTCTTTTCAAAGAATGAATTGTGTTTGTCCGGATCAGAGTCCACTGAGACGCCATCAAAAGAGACCCGCAAGCTGCTTATGTATTTTTAAAAGAACTGAGGTGAGAATCCCCACCTTTTGTCCAGTATGGGCAGATTATTTTCTGAGAACGTTAACCAAACCTTGTATTTAGGTTGTTATAAAAAAGAGATTGTTTAAAGTTAAAGCGATTCATCCAAAAATGAAAATTCTCATTACTCTCCATCATGATGTTTCAAACCCATAAGATCTTAACCCATAAGTTCATCTTCCAAACACAAATATTTCTGATCCCATCCCAAACCTATCAACCCTTCAGAGACAGCAAGGGTCAATGCACTGAAATATATACAGTAGTAAAGACTAAAATAATGCTACCAGGTCTCATGGCATTAACGTAAATTGGTGCACTTTTTAGTGAGCCACAAAATATGTACCAATAAGTACATATCAGTGCAGTTTCCAAAAGAAATTAACACTAGAGGCAGTAATTCTGACACCTTTTATTCCTTTTCACACAAATTTTTGCATCACGTCATGACTCCAAAAGAATATTAATATGCAAGATTTGAAAACTGCTGCTTTTGAATGTTAGCATCACACATATCCAGATCATATCGGTGTGTTTTCATTTGTTCGGTAGCTCATGTGATATGGCGCTGCACTTTCTTTTCAATCCTGTGTAGCTACGGTTTGACAAAGCTGTATAAAAGGAAGTTGAAATGGCACGGATGCATTAACAAATATGTTTTGATATCAGTATCAGGTAGGTTTAGGGTTGGATTTGGTGCAGGGCATATTTCCAACATGATAGAGCATTAACTGTTACAGTGCCTGGATATTTGAATTCTGAACCATCGCAATATGTAAATACTGTAACAGCAATATTTACCTATGTCAACGTAATAAAAATGTGCAAGGTTCACATATTGAACTTGTGTTTTAGCGCCACTCATTTCTCTTTTAAACTGCTGTGAAACGTGCAGTAAGGTACAGTGTTGCACAAAAAGTGCATATTTTTTTGAAAATCCATGTGACATCAGTGGTTCAGCCAGAATTATATGAAGCTATGCGAGAATTCAACTATTATCAAGAGTAAACCACCAACACATGTGCATGCATTCCTCTACTCATAAACAAGCCACAGCACGTGCTCTGCATCACATGCATTTGTGGTGGCACTCGCAATAATGGCGTTTTTGTTTTCTTTCATCAAAATTTAATCAGAAATATCTTCATGAAGATGAATGACTGTCTTATGGGTTTGGAACAACATGAGTAAATTAAAGGAATAATTAACCCAAAAATTAAATGTTCATTTTACTCATCCACAAGTAGTTCCACCCCTGTATGAACTATTTGTTCTGCCGAACACAAAGAAAGATATTTTAAAGTGACCCAAAACAGCCTGATTGCAACTTTCTTCAAAATATCAGAACAAAGAAAAGGATCACACACTACCAGACTTTCAAGCTGATCCGATCATAACAAACTCTCACAGAAATATGTGCTTTGTTGCTAGGAGATGCATGACAAATGAAAACAATATGTGGTCTTAAATTGGCCCAAAATATCAAACATGCTATCCTCTGAATGGATGAAATCATATTCTGATTAAAGTTCCTCGCAACATCCCTTCAGCTTAATTTTAAACAATGGAAAATTTTCCTCATTAAGAATAACACAATGTTCAATCAATGTGGGTTCTTTTTAGCAGTAGTTAAGGGCTTGTTAGTATTTACAGCAAATAATACCAGGAGTGTTCTTGGCCAGTCCAGGTTTAATTTTAAGGCCAATATGGACACTCAGAAACTAAAGACATTTTCAGTGAACTTTCAAGAGACCTGTTTTAAGGGCATTTAAAAAAAAAAAAAAAAAAGGAAACAACAAGTGTCTGTCCGTCTCATTTACAATTGACTAGGTCGAGCACGCAACGCAAAGGTCACAGCAATTCAGAGAGAATCCTGAGAATCTCACAAATCAACAATTTTCTTTCTCTTCTCTTATTATTTCAGCCTTTTAAGGTTAACACCAAGACACTGACGGTTGACATGGCATTTCATTTTACTGTCTTCGAAGCCTAGGCATAAAATGATCTGTTTTTGTTTAATTTTAGGGCTATTTTAATTGCCCCTCTTTTTACAAAAATGTACCAAGATGCATCTTGTTAAATATTTTATGTTATCTGAGCATAAACATAATGTCCAGCCAAGATAAACAACTAGCACAAACAAATTTAGTTAGACAAAGAAATGATTTTTGAGAACCTTCGAGGGTTGAACAGACGCGCAATCAAACACAGACTACATACGTTTCTGATTCTTTATTTAACGTTACTTTATAAATAAAGGGAGGGTTAAAGATATTACATCAGAACACCTGGCCACTTCAGAATATCCTGTGCATTATATAAATGTAGCACCATTTTGGAGACAAATCCAGCGCTGACAGGGAGAATACTTGACCTAATGTTTATTCAGCAGTATTTCAGAAACAGTACATACAGGAAGAGTCTATGAGACACGAAACAATGAACATTATTAAGACACGTGAGGAACATCACAGAGAGAGAAAACAATACAAAATCAGCTGAATAAACTCCACCGTACTCTTCCAGTATTCCTCATTTACCATTTCTCACATCATCCCTCATACACTTTCAGGTTTCTTTCCTTTTTTCCGCCAGTTTCAAACCCTTTATGCTCCCACTGACTGTTTGTCCTAGATTTCTGCATGTCTGTTATTTAAATATTAATCCTACCCCTGGTAATTACACGAGACCTTTCTAAAATAACATCAAAATTGCAGACATAATGACGCGGACAACATTTACAGGCTGTTTTAACACACATACTGCAGTGCAACATCTGAGGGCATACAATCCGAGCGGATCTATTCCCGAGTCCACAAAATCATCCTTTTAGTCTTTGATTAATCATTTTTTAAGGCTTGTTTTTAGTGAAAGAGCTAAATAATTACTCAAATAAATCAAATGTAATATTAAGTGAATGTTAACTGGTTTAAAGTTGCACGAAACACAATAAAGAATCCTATATACATCATTCTTGGTACAAAGGAAATAACCAATATATAACAGCACAACACGAGGACCACAATTAACGTAAACATCCACAAATGCACATCTCTGAGGCTGGACATTGTATCTTCTCCTTCACTGTAGCACAATGACTAATATCAGGCATCAAATGCTGAATAAAGCGCACAAGCAGCCCATTGTGGAAGATACATCTGAGGTAAATTCAGAATTATAATGGGTCTCGATGCCAGATATATCTTATGTTTAATGGTTCAAACAGAGTGCGCTCAATCGAGACTAATATTTCCGGTTAATAACTGATTCTCTTTTTGAGTTGGATTTTCCAATTTAGCAACCAGACGCTCAGCTATCGCATCTCCTGACCACTGACAACTATTGCAGCAGTTTTGCACACACACAGTCAACACATGCTTATGAAACCCTGCAGGCATGTAACAACAGATACTTGGATTGCATCTCTATCTAGGAAGCGAAGATGGCCAATGTTAGTCTGTTAAACTCGCTGCGGCTTGTGAATCTATAGGGCAGAGATCCTCCCTCTCAAGTTTTTGCCTTTCGTCCGTTTCCCTCTCTTCCATCTTGGCGTTTTTCTGGTCGGAGTAGGGCTCAGAAGATGGTGCTCCAGCGTTTGGGTGGAGAGCGAGATCGGCTTTCTCCCTGAGATCGGAGAGAAAACCAGTATGGTCATCGTCGTGCCAGTTGCGTAACATGAAACCTACTCAACACCGGTGCTTGATTATGCAAGGTCAAAATCAATGTTAGTTCTGAAACACATCACAAAAGAGTAACTGCTGAAGCTTGCACAGAAATAGCACAGCGCATCAGCAGAATGGGTGAAGGACCTCAGTGTTCAATGTCGAAACTCAAGAATGGGCAACGTTGAGTAATACGTATTGCTAGCTATGCTACATTTATATAAAAAAAATAAAAAAAAAGAGTGATCTGAGCACTCAGCGTTCTTGCTCTGCAGCACAATGGATGTGGAAAGCCAGGCTGATTTGATTGTGTTCTCCGTGTCCTCTGTTCAGGAGAGATTGTCATGTGAAAAGTGCAGGAGGGAGAAAACGAAATTAGGCAAAAGGGCAGATGAGCTAGACGATTTGCAGGGTCATACTGCTTCAATGTCACATGTAACATGTTAAAAACAGTAACTGATATGGACCAGATACTTGCCTTTGAAAAATGTACCACCATTCAGTGGGGTCAGGTTTTTCATAGTTGTATAAATTCAATTGTTTAAAGGATCGCTATTTCAAATAAATGGACTTGCATTCATAATAATTCAGCTGCTATCACAAGCAAAAGCTAACTGTTTAAAATAATAATAAATAAAAATAAACATTTTTTGATCGTATAATGCTTAGTGAGCATGATTTTTTCAACCAATGAATGGTAGTTTATGTATACAAATACAATACATGCATGTCACGTATGAACAATTCTATTTTGTTCCTATTTAATGAAAACACATTTATTTATTTTTTGTCTTGGTTCCCATCTGCTTTCATTGCCTGAAAAAAAAGCACCTCAGGTGTTGATTAACATCTTTACTTCCCGTGGACGAAAGAAAGTCATGCGGGTGGGTAAGACATAAGGATGAGTAAATCATAGCAGAATTCTGAAAGCAGGTGATTTTTCCTTAATCAAATTCTATTTGCAATCAATGAGACTGAACATGAAGAGAGGTGAATACTTTATGCCCTGCACCTGGAAAAAGTTAAAAATGCTCATGTCACAATGAGACTCTCAACGACTGATTGAGCATAAGCAAGGTAAGGGCGCATAGAAAGACTCAACTTTGACTGTAAATTTGCAACAGATGAGACAGGCCTTCTCTATAACCTAAATAAATATTGATTTTGAAAAGCCTAAGTGAATAAAAGTCCTTCAATGAATGCTGAAAGACTGCACAGCCCTGGATAGGTGTCATTACTTTAGCGAGAGATGGATATTATTGGACTTGCATACAGAAGGTGGCTCTGGGTCAGAAACAGAAGCAATCAATAGTCTTATCAAGGACATTCTCATTCACTCTTTCACATGCTTCTTCAAGCACAGAAAATGAGTTCTGGATGGTTATCGAAGATTTTTAATAGCCTTAATTACATCTCCATGTCGAAATTGCTGTCTTTGTAACCATTTGCATAAAAGCGCATCAATCAACTGTAATTGCGCGTAGATGAGAATAACCTTTTTTAAAAAGCGTAAAAAAAAAGAGTCTTAAAAATCTTAAATATGTATGATAATCTTTTCTCTCAGATGATCATTTTCTGCTGTTTTAGGCTCACCAGGTTGAAGATTCTGGAGAGTGTGTTCTGTTCCCTTCTGCGTCTGTGAGGTGATCTAATGCTCTCCGAGCCACGCGCTGACGGGGAGGCCTAAAACATATAGTTTATCAACACAGAGAGGATACCAGCCCACTGCTGTTTAATGATATACTATATTCTTTGTGAAATGATATCAAACTGTGTATTTAACAAGTATTTAGAATCTTGCAGTATGGATTCTGTGCTGTATGTTTTGATTGGTGATGCATCAGTGCATTTAAAATGAGGAGGTTTCAGCACAGAGAATGTTACGTGTTCGCCACATATCGAGTATTATAGGATGAGGTGATTTAGAGAGGGCAAGACTGCAGCATAGGAGGGTAATCATAACATTATAAGAATCATAACATGCACAAAATAGATTTGTGTGTGTGTGTGTGTGTGTGTGCGTCAGTTAATATACATCCAATGCCTTTATGTGTTGGAGCCAGCCTGTGGAGTTAAACAACGAGTGACAGAAACACAGGGGGCGCAGGTGAGTCAGTGAATCAAGACCTGGGAAGGGAGTAGATGGGTTGGAGTATGGGTTTGTGGGGGGAGTGAACCGTTTGAAGACCCCTAGAGAGAAAGCTGCTTTACCGGCTGCGACCCAGAAAAAGCCTCGCTGTCTCAAAGTCATCAAGAAGCAGAGAGTCACTCTGGTTCAGGAGAAAACCCATCAGAAAAGAAAGAGCGCAACAATCAAGCCAAAAAAAATTACAGTAGAAAGAAAGACAGAAAGGAACCGAACCTCAAGCAAAAACATGAAAACTAATATTCTGATCATTTCAGTGCTTAAGATCACTCTTTTATGTACGATAGCACAGCTAAAAGCTGTCACAATCACATGGTAAAATTGTCTTGAGTAATGCCTGTATCATGCATTTTGGCATTAGGCAAATTGTTGTGCGGTAAAATTGTGCATATTTAATTTCCAAAAGGGCGCGAGTTAACAAGTGAAATAATTACACTGAAAGCATTAAATGTGGTTAAATTAAAACCACAATGCAATAAATCCACTAAAAATGACATGGGTCTGAATTTCACGGCCCTCCACGCCACTCAAAATATGATCAATCTGGAGATTTGTGTAAAATGAACCCATTCGACCTATAAATCGTCCAATCCCACAGGTTAACGAGAAGGTCGCGTAAAGCGCAGCGAAAAGTTCAGCAGCTGTAATTAGAGCCATGCAGTGGTTAATTCACAGAGAAGAGAACAAATGATTAAGAAACGTGACAGATCTATTAGAAACGAGACATAGGACAGGAAGGCATCCTGCAATCAGCCAATCAGATCGTTTATGAGAGTGTCTGTGAATGCAAACGTGAGTCACATCAAAGATGAATGACGTACCAGGCCCAAAAGTTCTCTCCACTGCACATGAAACAAAAAAAGAATGTACAGTAGAATGATTAACTTTTGTCTGGCTGGATACGAGTGTGCGTAGAAAATGGTTACGGGTCACATCTACAGTATTCTATCTAATTGCATTATTCATTTAAGAGGGTGGTGGTATAAGAGGTAATCATGGCCTAATAGAGTGTAACAAATTTCACACTCTTGCTCTGTCACCATTTATATCCTGAGCGAAGCACATTTTCAGCAAATCGCCCGCTATAAATACATATATCCCGGGAGCATTTTAAACAATGGGATTAGATTAGTGCTGTCAAATGATTAATCGCGATTAATCGCATCCAAAATAAAAGTTTTTCTTTAGATAGTATATTTGTATGTACTGTGTATATTTATTAAGTATATACAAATACAAACACATGCATGTATATATTTAATGAA
>JAUYWG010000056.1:15422756-15433718 GCA_034779775.1 Enteromius afrohamiltoni
TACAAAAAGACACAGCGCAGGCAAAAATGATGCACAGAATTTGTAAAAAAAACATCCAGTCAATTTCATATACAATCTAATCTAGGTAATTTTGAAATGGTGCATTATGATTGCAGCTGGAAAGATGAATCTATATCAGGCTGAAAGTTGAAAATGCATTCCATGTAGAAGAATACTAAAATATGCCAAAATATCTTCTAAAATACAGTTTAGTTACAGTTTAAGGAAGAACAGGTATTGAATAATATTCCTCATATTTTCCACTTAAACTACTGGTATATTCTGAGAAATGATTCATCTGCATAATACGTACTCTATATGCAAGATCTAATATCTACAGTTAGTGTAAACAATGCAGATCAAACAACACATGTTGGGTATAAAATAAGGTGGGAAACATGGCCAATTTTTTCTAGTTTGATATCAGGCGGGTATTTACTGCAATCCTTACTGCTCAAACATAAGCATACATTAATAGATTTCCCACAAGTTGTTTATTTTCAGTGTGCAATTCTACCGTGAGCTGAGAACATACTGAGCATTTGCAGAAGTTCACAGCATCTTCTCAAAACATGCCCTTCAAAAGTGTTTGTCTATGTGCATATTCAACTAGACCGGCTTGGCCTCTCCATCTCAATTTATAGCACACCCTGAGTCTCTATAAATGGAGCTAGAAGCTTGTGTTTGTTCACTCTGGCCAGTTCACAGAAGTTCATCTGTTGGCTGAAGGGCTGGCTATCTACAAACCTCCCACTGCTCTTTAAGAGATCAGTGCAGGAATGCAGAGTGGGCAGGTTGCACTGCAAGTGGCCTTGTGTTGAAGACCAGAGGCTTTGTTGCCCAGAAAAGGGTGAAAGACACACAGGGGTAAACAATTCAATTCTTGATGTGATCTTGTGGGACACAAACATGGGAGAGAGCCCAAAACAACGAGAAGTATGCGGATCACGACCAAAACGCCCACAGAGCAGCTTTGGCCCTACCAGCACTTCCATTTGCGAAGGAGAAATCACTATGAAATAGTCTGTAGACTAACTCTGCATGTAGCTTAAATAGATATTTACCTTGAAAAAGTCACTCAGTTATCTCTGATTGGGAATACAAAATGACATGATTTACCTTCAAAGGTAATCTAAATGCCAAACAATACAACTCTAAACATAGGTGGACATATCGGTTGCTGATTATATATATATATATATATATATATATGCATACAGTAATGTAAAGTCCTAACAGTTCAGGTTTTATTAGATTTAAATTAGAATCCCGATCCCCACTGCATTATGTGCATCAATACCCTATTTAACCGTAAATACAGTTCATGAACAAAAATGGGAACTCCATTAAATTTTAAGCCTCTCTGTACTCTTTGTCACAAAATGAACATTTCTGTGAGTTTTTGGCCATGCATGGCACTGCCAAGTGAGGGCATGATATTGTTGTGACATAAAACAAATGGCAGCATTATGCTTATGTCCAGCGTTGAGAGAGGATGCCAAGAGTTGATGGAATCATTGGCGGCCCATCACTGAGGCATTAGCATCGCCTTGTTTACCCACCAGAAGGAACAATTAGGACAGGCCTCCGGCACACTGAGATCAGATATACCAAGGACAAAGTGCAAAGAGAAATGCTGGTTTGTTGTTGTCGGTGGATCACTGCGTTTATGTTACGACTATTCAAAGTCTATCCGAGGAAAGTGCATTAGCCTAGTTTGTTTCAGAAGCTTAATTGAAATTCCAAGTAAATATATTTCCAGATAACTCTCATTAACGCTGTTAAGTGTTCTCAATGGCTATTCTCAGACCCGAGCACTGAGATGCAGGAAAGAGGTGGCCGCAGTTACCAGCGGACATGTGTGACATCAACACTTTCCAATGACCACATCGATGAACGATCGGGAATCCTTTGGTAGAAATCAACGACACATGTCTGGCAGGCAGTGTGACATATGGCACCACATAAGAGTTTGTCTATGGGATGTGTACAGGACAGAATCAAAGGTTTACTGGAGGAGCCCTGTCCCTGAGTGCTGCCACAGACCCAACGCACAATAGAGCCTTTGTACTGTAATTCATGCTAGTTTGTTCTTCACAGTTGTTATTCTGTGACTCAGAAACCCTTGTTTTTTTTATTATTTTATCTATATGTGGAGCAGTTCTTTTATTTTTCCCTTAATTGGTTTTGGTTTGACAGAAGGTTCAAAGCACACTGACCAAACACACATTTACCACAGCTAAAAAACCATGGATGAATGTAGCTTGCTATGAAGAATGAATGTCTTTTGGCAGAGAGGGCCATGACAGCTAGAACTAAAAAAGCCTTGTTAATCTGAAGCAATAAGAAGACGACGGCCAGAAGGTGCACAATAATATGCTTGAAACTTATTGATCTTTTTCCAGCAGTTCTGTCAATATTGTTGTAGTTGGGATTGTAGAATTAGGAAGATTATTACGTCATAGCAGTAGTCACCGGAATATTTCACATATGTGTAAACAGAACCTACTTAAAGCCGCAGTCCTTACATTTTGCCTCTTTGTCGCCATCTCTGTTTGAAACTTGCAGTTTCACTTATTTGCTCATCAAATTATTATGTTATTGTTGCATTGTATGTTATACTTACAACACCATATGCCTCTGAAGCAGCATACTGAATACACAAACTGTGATATCTGTGTGAGCTTTTAAGAATGTTAAAAAAACACAGAAATGAAACAACTGAACAAAACAAATGACAGTCATAGTTATTTTCTTCATTCAACACTACCCACCATCACAAAACAGCAGGGTGGTGTTCTCACACAGCTGTAGCAGTGTGCACACACATCAAAGCGTTTCCGTTTTTATCCACATTTAAATCAAGTGTGCAGTGAAAGTTATTCAATTCGAAAATAATTCAATTAAACCTGCTAACTTAACCACACTACCGTAGCCATATAACTGCCTAACAGCAACACTGCTGTACGTGTAGGCAAACCGTTTTGTTTTGAAAACAACGGCACTGTCTGTTATCACTGTAACGCCTGTAAAAACACACTTAGAGAAGAAATAAAAACACCCGCTGTCTTTAAAGCTGCTGCATAGAAATGATTTTCTGCTTTGAGGACCTGTGTAGTAATGTAATGGAGTGAAATGTATGATATTTGTGTTTCAATGCTCATGTAAATGCACTTCACTACTGTCAGCCCCTCTGCAAGTAAGTAACAAATCTGACACTTTCGTTCTGACCGACTGAGGGAAAAAAGCATTACAATAAATTGTGTTACCAACAGCGATTAAATCTAATGATTATTGTTACACTTTGTTCTCAAAATGCTAACGTTTATAACATCTGCATTATGTGACTATATGCATGGAGTGTGCATTAAGTAGATTAACATCTCATTCGAATTTCATATAAAGGATGAAGAAAAATTAAATTAATTTAATTATTGAAAAAACGAATTACTCATCCTTACGACTGGTCCTCTTTACGCTAAAATGTAAAAAAGTAATCCCACATACAGCAGGCTGGCTGAAAGCACGAAAACTTACCGGTTCCACTCAAATTAGAAAACATTATTATAAGCTTACAGTTTTAAACCCTGGCTTGCTCAAAAAGGTATTTTCGTCATTCATTAACTATAGTGTTTAATTACTAAGAATATACGTGTTACCATTTAAATAAGCTTCTGGACAATTCCCATGTATATACAACATGTCATAGATTATCACATCCTCCAATACACTATATAATATATCCCTAATTTGAATATGAATTACAGAGGATCACCATTATCTACTTTAAAGAAAGAAAAATAAACTACACAAAATATTACTAATTCATTTGACCATTTATAGTTCATTAAAGGAAAATTCCTCATTCATGCCATAAAGCAACATTTGCCTCTTTGTCACAGCCTTAAAAGACAAATTAAACGGATGTGTGTAGACTATATCTATATCCAAGGCTCTTTCAAGTGACATTTGCATCATATATTTTGTGAATGTTTTCATTGAAGTGCATTGAAGTATACATTTATGCATATATATATATATATATATATATATTCTCTGAGTACAACCCTTGACCTTGGTGTTGTTATTTTCCCAAAAGAGCTGACAAATATAACTGCACCAGTAATACTAAAGTTTAATTTAATACAAAATAGGGATATGCTAAGTGCTAGGAATTTCGAAAATCTATATTGCATTACCACGGAATTCATCAAAGAACATCTGAATGAAGGAAATTAAGTGGGTCTGTTATCCTCTTTAGTGTCATTTCTGACCCTGAACTACCTTTGTTAAATGCAAGTCTGCATCAATGTCCTACAAATCTCTGTACAATATTGTATTGAAGAGAGAGGGGGAGAGAGAGAGAGAATAGATGGAAGATTGGAATGAGTGAGTAAATGATGACAAAATTGAACTGTCCCTTTAAAAGAAAATGAGTTGCCTTTGCTGAATAAGATTTGAAAATCAAAGAGCCGGTCTTCTAATCTAACACAACAAAAGTGTGTAAAGAGAGCATGCTACAGTATATTATATTCAGGTGCGCAGCAACCATTACAATCACATTTGCATTTAAAAACACAAACAACGCAACTGAGTTTATAAACTAAAAGCACAAATTTAAAACCAATTTGAAACTTTTTGTACGTCATTTTTAGTGTTAACCAATCGGGGCTGTTCCAGAATAATTTAGAAATTTTGCATGATTCTAATAATGCAGTATTGGTTTTATCTGTGCTTCACAGAGTGGAGCTTCAATTGAAATTCATCAGCTGTAGAGAGGCAGCCAGAGCTGTGTACACACAATCCGATTGTTTTCCACATGAACAGTTACTATTTTTAGGGTGCAAAGGTCTCTTCAGGCTCACACAATAATACACGTTGGGTTGAGTCATCATCACTGCCGTCCATTTAGACCTCACCAAACAAGCCAGCGCTAAATTCATTAAACCAAGAATCAACCAATTATGAAATGTGCAAGCACTCATTATCTCTGAAGTGTTAAGCACTTGAGTGAATGTAAATTACATTTCCAAACACAACTGGCAAATACATAATAGACATTTTTTTTCTAGTTTCTCTTCATGTCTTCCTCTCTCTTTGGGTAGGTGTTGACCAGAACGAGAGCTTCTGCTCTTCTTGACTGGAGTCTTGAGAGAATAATGATGCTCTCTTACCCCCTCCACAGTTCAAATGAAGCACCACAATCACTCATCCTCCATTTCCTGAGCTGATGTCGGACCTCTCCTGTGTAAAACCTCCAGCAGGTCAGATGGCATTCTTCACAAAAGAGGCTATACACCAGAATACTTTCCTCAGAGGACACATGAGAGGGCAATGACTTTGGGATGACATTTGAGATTGACGCTAACCTCTCATTTCAGATCTATTCACAGTTTCATTTCTAAGACTATTGCGAGGAAGGGTAAGGATGGTGCTGAATTAAAAGCACCACTCAGGGAAATACGTTGTCAGAAATGCATTATTTCACACGTTTTCAATAATTAAATATTTCATGCTTGTGCATCTTGTTTAGGAGTATTTCCGGGGAGAAAAAAAAAAGCTGTGCCAGAGAATTAAAGAAAAGAACTACTAGTCTATATTTTTACAAATCATTTTCTTAAGCACATTTATGCCTTCTTAAGGAATATTTCTGCTTCAGCTTTGCCAAATAAGGCAACAAGGGCATAAAATAGAAATAAATATTATTTGCGATTCAGTATTTTTTAACAATATATTGAGATATGGTTTAATTGATTTTCATAAATAATTAATATTATAGTGCCTGACTTAGTTTATGAATATTTATACAAAGGAAAGTCAATAATTCAATATTTAAGCAAGTTTTTCATAATTTTATGCAGCAGACTTGTGCTTTATTTAGTATTTCTGCAAAAAACAAGGTTTGTTTCTGGCTTTTGGAGCACTTGTTAACAGTGTTAAACTGTACGAAAGGCGCAGAAACAAATAAGATTTTGCAATTCAGTATATTTTCAACGATGACATATTCAGATTTTGTGCAGCAGATGTTTGCTCTTTCTCTATCCGGGACACTGCAAGTCACGATTATCAAAATTATGTATTCTATGGACCCATCTGTTATGATAATCAAAAGGAGATTTTGCTATTACACAAACCAAGGAGAGATAATGACTAATAACTTTACGCTTCAGGACACATTGCGCCAGACTTGACACAAATATGATGACAGTAAATTTGAATTATCTTCACTTCTTTTGTCTCTCCCAAATGAAAAGCCATCAGACGTATGCATCCCTGTGAGTTTGTGGCCTCTGTCCATGGTGCTGAAACAAGCATTATACGCATATGCTGACCATTACTCTTTTGAAAGCTCTGATGACACCTTCTAAGCAACAATTTTCCTCACTTTTAATAACCATGTGATTAAAATGGATTCTTAGATGAGTAATGATCTTTGTGAGGAGCTTAACCACATTGTGTTTGATTCATCTGACCCAGAAAAACATGATCAGCTCCAACATGGTCTCTTGCGGTGAGAGAAAAAATGTTTTGGTCTTAGAGAAGAGGCAACCGGTCACCATGGAAACATCAGTACCTTAGGATCTCACAGGGGCAGCACACAAAAGGCTGAAGGACTCCAAAACAATCTGAACCGGTAAAGAGCGGCCTAATAATCATTCAGTGTGTATAGGAAAATTGATGAGTGGCTGTAGTAAGATATATCAAATGGGGTTTTTTCCCCATCTTTTTTCATATGATGCAAAACAGCCAACATTTCAGAGGATGTCATGTCTGTGTGAGATGTGCAGGGCCTTTCGAGAAGACCACCAAAAACGTTTTATAGATCAAAATTCCTAAAAGCTTGCTTCAGATTCTCCGGAGAAACTCTGCACTGATTTGTGTTGGTTGTATTATCTCATAAAATAAATATGCTTGGGTGCTCAGGTGTTCTCGCATTGTCTGGTGATGCACTGCAAGCTTTTATCTCAGGTCATGTGGGGCCACATCACCATTCTTGTTTATCCTAACAATGATTTTTCATTAAAAAGACGATACGTGAAAGCTCTCAAGTTACTTTTTTTCTGAAATAATTGAATTATAGATTCAGTTGTCATAGTTCCCTGGGCCACATCAGTACCCATCGAGAAGGCTGGAGATGTGGTTATCTCTTCACCGATCTTACATGACTAACCATCTCTGGTTCCCTGAGGACAGCGCACTTGTGTTTCCTCTTTGGATATTGGTAGTCGGGAAGCACAGGTCAAATAAAACTGTTTATTACGAGGGGGGAGGCAATTTGCATGTGTAATTAGCTTCTTAAATAATAAATGTTGTATAGTGCCCAGGTAATTGGTTGTGAGTCTCCAAAGAGCTTGAAAATGAAAGGGCACAACCCAAAGGAGAACCATAATGATATGATAAAACAATTTTCAAAGGTATGCTCTCATAATGTCAATGGTTCTCAACAGGAGTGTGCAGACCACTTGGGGACATAAAATAATGGGAAAAGAGAGAAAAAACAGGGGAAAAATATTTTTTTCCACAAATCATGGCGAAAACACATCGCTGCATCTTAAATAAAATATTTCCCTACTTTATAGTAGCCTTTGCACAAAACATGTGAGGTAGGTACAAATTCATAGTACTTAGAAAAACAGCAGTATCTCAGGTGAAAAAAGCTCATGGACACTTTACTGTCCCACAAGCCCGGTGGTATTGGTGGTATTGCTTTAACTGCAGATTTAAAATCCTGGTACTAATAAATTATGTATGTATATATATATTTCTCGTCAGTATGTATTGACAGTGCTTGCAATCAATCTGTCAAACATAGGCTAACGTATTAGTAAAACATTACTTTTAAAGCTGTGTCTATTACATGTAAAAAGAAGACCTATATCTTGATCTTCCCACAATCTTTTCCCTTAGGAAATTTGTTTTTATTATAGCTAGTATAAGTGAAGTGACCATGCATATTGATTACCATTTTTCTGCAAATAACCGTGGTTTGTGTCGCAAAACTATGTGGTTTAGCTATATTTTTGTATGTAGTAAAACCATGCATTTTTGCAAGTGTTGCCTTACACAACCCCCTGCCTTCACAAATGCTTTCTGAATATAATCCTATGTCTATAATATACAGCCTTTGATTATTATCTCCTGCAATGCAACTTTTTAGTTCACTTGTCCCCTACCTGTATACATATGGGAGTTGAAAGAGGTCTAATGGGATCTAACCGTAGAGAAGTCTTGGATCATAAGAGCTTTTCCCATGTCAGTGTAAGAGGATGGGCTGAGTAAGGCTGGGAAATTGGTGTGTCAGTGACGTCCAACACTGGCAATATTTTATTGCGGCAGCTCTTCTCCATCTAACGCGAGCTCAAACACAAGAAGAGCTCGTGCCGGTGAAAACATGAATCTGTAAGCGCCATCAGGGAACTGGATTATCAGAAACTTAGAATTATATCTTTTGATTGCTACGGAAATGTAAAAAAAAAAAAAAAAAAATCTATATTGTTGATGCGCGTGAATGAGTACTTTCTGCTGAAACTTGGGCTCCAGTAAACTTCAAAGCGACCCCTTCTCTTCTGGGGAATCAATAAAAAGTGCAGAAGACCTCTTCGAAGCGCCAGAATACGCTCACGTTGACGATGAACATCAGCAGTGATTTAAACAGACCTGAGGGCAACATAGACTTAGAAGCACCTGAGAAAACCTTATTTGGCATCGGCACCGACAACTTCATCACGCTTCTGATCTTCGGACTCATTTTTACTCTGGGCGTCCTGGGGAACTCTCTGGTCATCACTGTTCTGGCTCAACGCAAACCTGGACAGCACCGAAGCACCACCAACATCTTCATCCTCAACCTCAGCGTGGCAGATCTGTCATATCTGCTCTTCTGCATCCCTTTTCAGTCCACGGTTTACATGCTGCCCACATGGATCCTGGGTGCCTTTATTTGCAAGTTCATCCACTACTTTTTCACCGTGTCCATGTTGGTGAGCATCTTCACTTTATCAGCCATGTCGGTGGACAGGTATATCGCCATAGTGCACTGCAGAAAGTCCTCTTCCATTCGAGTTGCGAGGCACGCATTGATCGGGGTGCTGGTCATCTGGGTGCTCTCTTTCGCCATGGCCACTCCGGTCGCCTACTACCAGGGCATCGTGGAAAGTGAGGACAACAGCACGTTTTGCTGGGAAGTGTGGCCAGATCACAGCAAGAGGAAAATCTACGTGGTGTGCACTTTTATCTTTGGATACGTGCTGCCGCTGATTCTGATCTCTTTCTGTTATGCCAAGGTTAGTCTCGTCTTTAGGAGTATTTCCACTTGATCGTGATCTTTATTAATGCAAAAAGAAATATGGGTTACTTTTAAACAAATGTCCCAAGTTCTAAGAAATATACCCTCTTTGTATTCACATTGTTGGTATAATAACTAATCTTTAAAATGCAAATTGTGTAAAAAGTATTTATAAATAAGTATTTTCAGCTCTTATTGTTGACATGAACAGAACGTGGTATTTTCTGTTTCATCATGTCACATGAAAACAAAATGGCATCTTGCTGTTGACTTTGATTTGGCTGCCAAAATGTCTTTATTTAATAATAACATATAAAAAAAGAGAGAGAGATTTTCATCAAATACCATCAAAATAAATATTAATCTATATATGTATTAAAAATACAAAATAAAATATTCATATTAAAGAAGTGTATTCAATGCATCTGCAGTAAGATTATTTTTATATATTTGACTAACTTTATATGTCCAGACAAAAGCGTGTGTCAAAAGAATATTTCTCATATTTTAACTGTCTTAATTATGTGTCTTTAGGTCCTGAATCATTTGCATAAAAAGTTAAGAAATGTGTCCAAAAAGTCTGAGGCATCAAAAAAGAAGGTAAGAAATATCAGGTGGGCTCATTCAAACAGCCTTTTTTTTTTATGAATATTGCATTTATTATACTTCATAATGTTATATATAAGAATTCATATTATAAAAGTAGTATTAGTTACACTGACAACACATATTTATGCCAATCATGTTGTTAAAGACCCCTATTTCTCTTGTCAGACTGCTCAGACGGTTCTGGTGGTGGTGGTGGTCTTCTGTCTGTCCTGGCTGCCTCATCACGTGGTGCACCTGTGGGTCGAGTTTGGCTCTTTCCCCCTGAACCAGGCGTCCTTCGTGCTCCGTGTTGCGGCTCATTGTCTGGCCTACAGCAACTCGTCTGTTAATCCTGTTATCTATGCGTTCCTCTCAGAGAACTTCAGGCAGGCGTATAAGCAGGTGTTTCGCTGTCAGGTGGCTTCTGAGTGCCCTACAAATGAGGCCAGAGAGATGAAGAGCAAGACAGAAGCAGCACCGTCCACCAACTGCACCACGGTGTGATTCCTGCAGCGGCTGTGTTCGATTTAAGAATGAGCTAAGGTGGAGCTTTAAAGGCGAGAAGCTAATTAGATATTGATCTAAATTTTAAGATATTTCAATCGGTTATGCGCTTGGATGGCTGCCTTTTTAAGTGCTTTTGACAGGTTAAAAAAGCATTTGCTGTGTGATGCATTTCCTTGGAGCGCAATCGAGACATTACTTAGCAGTTGCTGTGAAGCCGTAGTGGTGCATGGACTGTAAATATGTGCAATCAAAAAAAGGGAGGGAGAGAGATGGTTAGAGGTATAGATGGTGAGAACATGTCAGGAAAAATCATTTGAATGTAATCCCTTGAGTCATGTTATAGACTTTCAAAGTCAAATTGCTTGTTTAGCATTGTAATTATTCCATTTTCTTGCATTATGGCAAATGCTTTTCATACGCAGTATGTCCCATGTTAACAGTGAGGCCTGTATCATCATCAACATGGGGTCTGTTTTTATTATTTCCATCAGGAATTATCTTAAGTATGCAAATGCTTGTATAATATTTTGTCTGTTTCCATTGTTTATGTGTGTGTTTGCATGCATATATATATATATATA